>CAKNYM010034256.1:0-12941 GCA_932195095.1 Andricus curvator
AAACGTGTCATTTAAATAAATAACACGAGAATTCCAGATCAATCTAAAATATATATACCTAACACTTATATACCTATCTACCTCATACCTATATACCTACCTACCTTATACCTATATACCCATATACACACTACTATTTTCCAACCGAGCAAGTCACGCCTACCCCGAAAGGGAAATGGCTTAATGGTATAATAATGGCACATTACTGGGAAGCCGCGTGGTATACCCAGCGAGTCTCCGTTCTGTAGTTTACGTAACGCAGTGCTTCATAAATGCTCCGTATTTCAAAACGAAATCCCATGAATCTTTTAAAGACTTTTCGTTCAATAATTCTATAATAATTATTCAGCATTTTTCTTCCAGGCACACATTAAAACTTACGGCATTTTTTTTATAATTAAGGCTGAATGATTTTATATTTTATGCGGAATGTTTTGGAAATTATATAAAACTCTATTCAGTTATCGCTTGTAATGGTGGCTCTTGAATTAATTCCATAAACTTGAAAAAAGTTTTTTTTTCCGTGCAGTTTGGATACTTCGTACATTTTTCGAAACTTATAAAAGAAGTTGTTACAAGTAGAGAGAGGCAATCTTTTCTTTTCGGGCAAACGGTAATGGAATATTAATTTAAAATACAGTGCCACGGAACCCGTCAGCGTGGTGTCCCAAACTCCTTATAAGAAAAGAATGTTCTCTATGGAAGCCGGTTTAATAACAATAATGAAGGAGCTCGAATCCGCGTCCCGCGACCTTCTCACCAGTATACTCTGTTCACCCCCTCAAACACCTCCCGTTTTCTCGCTTTCATCCTTGGAAGAAATAAAATCCTGAGTCGTAAGAGGCGGATGATTAATATCCAGCCGACAGTTTGTGAAGCGGGCGGCCAATAAACGGGATAAAAATACTCGTGAAAAATTGCTCGCTCATTAGGGGTACAGTCACATCTGTGACTCTAACTGCTGCTTTCACTCTCCTCAGGGTAGGATAGGTGCACCCGTTCCTCCCCGCGAAGTGAAGTCCAAGCGAGGATTTATTAAATGTATAGCAGATTATTTTAATATTCCGCTGGGGGCGTCACCCATTTATTTTTTCCGACGCTGTAACAACACTGCAGATCCATATCGGATGCTCTTTTTTACATGTCTGTGCATGTATAGTTCCCTATAACCATGGAATCAAAATCACTCAGCTAAAAGTATTTCGTATTTCATTTTGCATGTATGCCCTGTACACTTTACTCCATTCAAACTTTTAGTTCTTCTCAGCGTTGGTAATTCTATTCGATGCGGGCTCGACTTCAAGATTTACCGGACATGACAGACAACGCACGCAGCGGCAAAGCCTGTAAATCGCTGTTGGATAGAAAATGACAAAATGCATGCATTGAATTGAAGTTTGTTTTTCAATCAATAAAATATATTATTTTGCTTTTAAACGTACTTGAAGGATTTGAAAAGGAAATTTGCATGAGCATTGAGTGAAAATGTGATTTACCTTCCACCCTTCTAGAAAAAAATGATTGGACCCGATTGAGACAGATTGACAGGTGAATCGTTTGGAATTGGTGTTAATAGGGGCAAATTTTGTTTATTGTTCTCAATCATTTTCAATCGGGACAAGCTTTTGAATCGTTCGCAATCGGGTAAGTGCATAGAGACGGCGATCGGAAACCTAACCCTAGAAGCCGTGAAGATGACTTGGGTGATTATTTGTAATTTTTTAATTTTTTGAGTGTGTTTTACGTGGAGGATCTTCGAATTTGTTCAGGTAAAAGTGATAGCAGTGTTTTTCATGGCTAATTGGATATTATTATTGGGTTGGAAATATAACTTGAGGCTTTCTGAACGTTGAATTGAGTGATCATTTCACAATTTTTAAGTGTTTTACGCGGAGGGTCTTCGGATTTATTCGGGTAAAAGTGGTAGTGGTGGTATTAGGGGGTTGTTGAATATTATTATGGGTTTGGACATCTAGTTCGAAGTTTTCTGAAGGTAACTTGTGTGATCATTCTAAATTTTTAAATTTTTTGAGTTTTTTACGTGGAGGCTCTTCGGATTTATTAAGGCAAAATAAGAAGGGGTGGTCTTAGGGGATTGTTGAATATTATCATGTGGTTAAGAATATAACTTGTGGTTTTCTGAAGGTGACTGGGTGATTATTTTAAATTTTTAAATTTTTTGAGTACTTTACGTGGAAGCTCTTCGAATTTGTTAAGGTAAAAGTAGTGGTGGTGGTCTTACGGGGGTTCTTGAATATTATTATGGGGTTGGAAATATGAGTTGGGGATTTCTGAAGATGATTTGGGGGATTATTTCTCAGGGGTTTTTTGATTATTATTATTACGGGGTGGGAAATATAACTTGGGTTCTCCTCTTACAAATTTAAAAATTTTTTTAAAGTAGGTGGATACCCGGGTACTCCGTTACACCGATGAAGCTGTTTTTTTTGTCACACACGTAAGGGTTAATTTGCAACCTAAATTTCGAAATCAAAATGAAATAATACTGTTAATTTATTTGAGAAATAACTTCTAAAAACCTGTTTAATTATCCTACTTAAGTATCAACATTTAAAAAAAATAGGCTGTAACCAAATTAAACAAATTAAAATGTAATAAAAAATAATACGAAAAAGTCATGTAAATTACTACAAAATAAGTTATTTGGGAATATATTGGTGATTGCTCCTTGCTCACGAAGGAATTATTTAACAATTTAAAATATTTTCGGAAGTTATCTTTTACAGATATGTAAGTAAAAAAAAAGTAAATAATCGTTTTCAAATAATTCCCGCGAGATCAATGTGCTGCCATCAACATAATGGCAGACTTACTTCATCTCGAGTCCCGATTGAGAACGATAGTCAACGATAGCCGGCCTCAATCATTCCGAATCGGTACGAACCCATTAAGAAACACAATTGGGAACGATTGAATTTGTTTTTCAATCGTTCGTAATCGGATCCAATCATTTTTTTGTAGAAGGGCACTTTAACCCATTTCACAGGGGTGTGCCTCCGTGAACATAAGTATATTGTATGTCAACACAAAAGTATAAATAGACAATCAAAATGACTATAATTATTAAAACGGGGTTTGATGGTGTAAAGCACTCAATTGCATGTAATCCCAAAACATTGAACAAAGGCAAGGGTTTAGCTTGATTCACGTGGTGCGAGTTCAAAAAATAAGAGTGAATAGAGACAGCAAAAAAATCCAGTGGAGTGTGATCCGGCAAACTTCTGTGAATTTGTCCCCATATGATGTTAAATTACAGGTTTTTTACATTCTCATCATTTATGATTGAGAAAGTATTAGAATTGTCTAAAATTTCACATCTGTATTTTCCAACGCATCTCCGTGTTCAGAGACCCCCTGAAACCAAAAATCAAGTTTTGGCGATGGCGTCTATCAAATGAACGGATTAAATCGAGCTTTGACACACTTTTTTGGGTTCTAAAAGAAAGAACGAGTTCATTAACCAGCATTATTTAACCAACGGTTATGGTTTTATTAATCAAAAATGCTATCCAAAAATCGAATATTCGAATTTTACGCCAAACGACGACAGATACATGAAAAAAGTTTGAAGGAAGAATTGTAGTTTTTTGAAAGACCTATAATTTTCCTCTCAACCACTTTTTGATAGGACTTCATATTTTGATTTAATTTATCGAAAATACTTTGAAAAACTCCAAAATTCAAATTTTGTACCAAACGACGCAAAATCCGGGAACTTGTCTATAAAAGCAATTATATCTTTCAGAAAGTCCTACAAAAAATTTCCAAACCGTTGTTTTATAGTATTTGTCATTTTGGTTTTATTTATCGAAAATACGGGAACAAGTTTCAAGGAGCAATTCTAGCTTTTAGAAAGTCCTAAGAAAAATGTGTAGACCATTTTTTTATAGTACTTGTCATTTTGGTTTTATTCTTCGAAAATACTATGAAAAATTCAAAATTTAAATTTTAAACCAAACAAAACAAAATGCGGGAAAAAGTCTCAAGGAGTAATTTATAGATTTGAGAAAGTTCTACAAAATTTATTTCAACAATTTTTTTATAGGACTTTTTATTTTGGATTTATTTATCGAAAATACTATTAATAAATCTAGAATTCAAATTTAGAGCAAATTAGGCGAAATACGAGAAAAAGTTTGAAGGGGGAATTGCAGTTTTCAAAAAGTCCTATAATATTTCTCTTAACCATTTTTTGATAGTACTTGTCATTTTCGCTTTATTTAGCGAAAATACTATAAATAAATATAGAATTCAAATTTCGAGCAAATTAGGCGCAATACAAGAAAAAGTCTTAAAGAGGAATTTCAGTTTTCAAAAGGTCCTATAATATTTCTCTTAACCATTTTTCATAGTACTTGTAATTTTTGCTTTATTTAACGAAAATAATATGAAAAAAAAAATCGACAGTTCCAATTTTTAAGCCAAACGATATGGGGACGGCGATTTGTCAAGCTCAGCTTGAAGGGCAGCACCGTGAGTGGAGATATACCTTATACACAAGAACAAGGCATTGTCTACGGTTTCCTTAGTTTTTTGTTATTTGGAAAGCGATTTGCTCCTTTATTTGTACACTCAAATGCCACATGCACACCTGGAATTTCGAAAATAGTGCTTGAAGCAATCCCCTTAACGCTGCGTTATGAGTGGTTATGAAGGACTAATATAATTCGAATAGCAGACGTTACCACGTTAAGGCGCTTCGTCAGGCTTGATTTTTAGCCCATGTATTCGTTTTGACATGAATCCCGCTAAACAGATGAATTGTTCGATGTAATATTTGAACCAAATAATCTGAAGGGCATAGTGCCTAACAAGTCAGTCTCTTTTTTTTGAAAAATGGTCTTGTTTTTGTTTTTTTCTTATTAATCGAAAATCTGCTTTATTTATGCGCCTGTAAACGAGCAATCCGCCAACGAGAAAGTACCCCCGTTGAACCGAAATCAGGCGCTCCGAATTTGAAAGGAAATTTATCGTAATTCACCGTGAACTTTTTCGAGGCTGCTTCACCCCAGGGGGGCGGCCGTAACTCATCCGTCCTTTCCATTGTTACGAAGTGACACGATTGGAGCCGCTTGAACTAAATTGATAATTATTAAAATATAATTAAATTGAATGTTAATATGCTGCATTAGGTTCATTACATAATGACGAGACGATTAAAAAAAGATAGAAAAAAATCGGTTAACCCGTTCAATTTCTGTTGGGAGTTTTAGTAATTTTCCATTTTATTGAAGATTACCTTCAATCTTGAGAGTATTGAACGATTTTCCTAATCCTTTTTTCTCATTTTTTTTTCAAATTATATCATTTTCAAATGTTATCAGCTAATAAAAGTTTCATCGATCCATGTTTTGCGCAATTTTAGATATTGTAACAGTATTCATTGTCGGCGGGTGATTTACTTTGGTCTTTATCGAAGGTAAAAAGCAAATTCGAGGAGATCAGATAATTACACATCGGAGTAATTAATTAATTACTCAATTGGTGATAAATCAATTCGTTATTGCTTCCTCATAGAGGGAGATTTGTAATTACCTAAATTTTCGAATATACTTTTCTGACAGCTTTTGATATAATTCGACCCCAGCAGCTCGAAAAGAAAGTTTTTAAAAAATGTCCGCGCACGCGCGTGTGTGTGTGATACTTTTTCTGTTCACCATATCTTGAAAAGTAAAAGAGCTATGATCATGAAATTTTGATAAAGTGTAGCTCGGATTGATATCCAGGTCTATCTCTGATAGAGGTCCATCAAGCTAGCACCTCCACAATCGAAATTTCCAAATTTTTTTGTATCAGAATTTTGGGCTTTTTTTGGGCTTTTTTTGGGCTTTTTTTTGGGCTGTATTGCCGATTTTTGGTCTCCACTACTTTTTTTGAAAATTCAAATTTGGTGTGGAGGTGCTGGCTTGAGTAAAGGCAGCACCTCCACTACATAGAAATTTGATAAAATTAAAAATTAAAGACGACAGAATTTTGGGCTTTTTTTGGGCTCTTGAACGCGCCACAACCAATTTCCAAAAACTACCCCTGCCGGTAATAAAACTACCCCCTATATAAAAACTCAAACTAGGGAGAAAAAAAGTACACCACAATTTTGGGCTTATTTTGGGCTCTCAAATGGACGGAAAAAAATTCAAAAAACCACCCCCTATGTGCAAAAAACCACCCTCTTGTCGAAAATAAAATCTGAAAAAAATAAAGTGCATAATAATTCTTGGCTCATATTGGGCTCTCGAATGCACCCAACAAAATTGTGCAAAACCACCCTATGTACGAAAAAAAAAACCCGTAAGTAAAAACTCAAACATGGAAAAAACAAAATAGAAAGTAGTGTTGGGCTTTTCTTTGGCTCACGAATGCTTGACTTTTTGTTTGAAAAAAACACTCCTACGTCTAAAAAATCGAACGCCTATCTATGAATTTGAATTTCAACTTTCAAGGAGCCCCTAAATCAAAGACTCTATTCACCCTATAAATTTCTGAGTCTGAAACATTTACAAAGTAAATTTCTAAAAAAGGTAATTCTCTGACGGTGTTGCTATTTTTGAGGAGCCCAAAAATTAGCGACTCTACACAGTAATATTCTGAAAGAGATTATTTTTTGACCAAGTCATATCTGCGTTGTGTCAAGCGGTTGCTTTTGAACGTTAAGTGTTGCACCCCAAAAATCGGTGTTGGTATTTTTGAAGAGCCCAAAAATCAGAAACTCTATTCGCACTGTGCAATTCTAAAAAAGATTCTTTTTTGACAAAGTCATATCTGCGTCGAGTCAAGGGGTTGCTTTTGAACGTTAAGGGTTACAGCCCAAAAATCAGCGTTGGTATTTTTGAAGAGCCCAAAAATCAGAGACTCTATTCGCACTGTGAAATTCTAAAAAAGATTATTTTTTGACCAAGTCATATCTGCGTTTTGTCAAGGGGCTGCTTTTAAACGTTAAGGGTTGGAGCCGAAAAATCAGTGTTGGTATTTTTGAGGAGCCCGAAAATCAGACACTCTATTCACACTGTCAAATTCTAAAGAAGATTATTTTTTAAAGTCATATCTGCTTGCCGCCAAGGGGTTGCTTTTCAACGTAAAGGGTTGGAGCCCAAAAATCGGCGTTGGTATTTTTGAGAAGCCCAAAAATCAGAGACTCTATTCACAATGTGAAATTCTAAAAAAGGTTATTTTTTGACAAAGTCATATCTGCGTCGAGTCTAGGGGTTGCTTTTGAACGTTAAGGGTTAAAGCCCAAAAATCGGCGTTGGTATTTTTGAAGAGCCCAGAAATCAGAGACTCTATTCGCACTGTGAAATTCTAAAAAAAATTCTTTTTTGACAAAGTCATATCTTCGTTGTGTCAAGGGGTTGCTTTTGAACGTTAAGGGTTGAAGCCCAAAAATCAGCGTTGGTATTTTTGGGGAGCCCAAAAATCAGAGACTATTCGCACTGTGAAATTCTAAAAAAGATTCTTTTTTGACAAAGTCATATCTTCGTCGTGTCAAGGGGTTGCTTTTGAACGTTCAGGGTTGCAGCCCAAAAATCGGCGTTGGTATTTTTAAGGAGCCCAAAAATCAGAGACTCTATTCACACTGTGAAATTCTAAAAAAGGTTATTTTTTGACAAAGTCATATCTGCTTGCCGTCAAGGGGTTGCTTCTCAACGTTAAGGGTTGGAGCCCAAAAATCGGTGTTGATATTTTTCAGGAGCCCAAAAATTAGAGAGTCTATTCGCACTATGAATTTCTAAAAAAGATTATTTTTTGACCAAGTCATATCTGCGTTGTGTCAAGGGGTTGCTTTTGAACGTTAAGGGTTGGAGCCGAAAAATCAGTGTTGGTATTTTTGAGGAGCCCGAAAATCAGACACTCTATTCACACTGACAAATTCTAAAGAAGATTAATTTTTGACAAAGTCATATCTGCTTGCCGTCAAGGGGTTGCTTTTCAACGTTAAGTGTTGGAGCCCAAAAATCGGTGTTGATATTTTTCAGGAGCCCAAAAATTAGAGACTCTATTCACACTGTGAAATTCTAAAAAGATTATTTTTTGACAAAGTCATATCTGCGTCGTGTCAAGGGGTTTGTTTGGAACGTTAAGGGTTGGGGCCCAAAAATCGGCGTTGGTATTTTTGAGGAGCCCAAAAATAAGAGACTCTATACACACTGTGAAATTCTAAAAAAAATAATTTTTTGACAAAGTCATATCTGCGTTGTGTCAAGGGGGTTGATTTTTAACTTAAGGGTTGGAGCCCAAAAATCGGTGTTGGTATTTTTGAGGAGCCCAAAAATCAGAGACTCTATTCACACTGTGTAATTCTAAAAAAAAATTCTTTTTTGACAAAGTCATATCTGCCTCGTGTCAAGGGGTTGCTTTTGAACGTTAAGGTTAAAAAGCAACCCCTTGACGATAAGCAGATATGACTTTGTCAGAAAATAATCTTTTTTAGAATTTCACAGGGGGAATAGAGTCTCTGATTTTTTGGGTCCTCAAAAATACCAACGCCGATTTTTGGGCTCCAACCCTTAACGTTCAAAAGCAAACCCTTGACGCCAAGCAGATATGACTTTGTAAAAAAAATAATCTTTTTTTGGAATTCCACAGTGTGAATAGAGTCTCTGATTTTTGTGCTCCTCAAAAATACCAACACCGATTTTTGGGCTCCAACCCTTAACGTTCAAAAGCAACCCCATGACGCCAAGCAGATATGACTTTGTCAAAAAATAATCTTTTTTAGAATTTGACAGTGTGAATAGAGTGTATGATTTTTGGGCTCCTCAAAAATACCAATACCGATTTTTGGGCTCCAACCCTTAACGTCAAAATCAACCCCCTTGACACGACGCAGATATGACTTTGTCAAAAAATACTCTTTTTTAGAATTTCACAGTGTGAATAGAGTCTATGATTTTTGGGCTCCTCAAAAATACCAACGCCGATTTTTGGGCTCCAACCCTTAACGTTCAAAAGCAACCCCTTGACGCCAAGCAGTTATGACTTGGTCAAAAAATAATCTTTTTTAGAATTTCACATTGTGAATAGAGTCTCTGATTTTTGGGCTCCTCAAAAATACCACCACCGATTTTTGGGCTCCAACCTTTAACGTTCAAAAGCAACCCCTTGACACGACGCACATATGACTTTGTCAAAAAATAATCTTTTTTAGAATTTCACAGTGTGAATAGAGTCTCTGATTTTTGGGCTCCTCAAAAATACCAACACTGATTTTTGGGC
The DNA here is from genome assembly GCA_932195095.1 of Andricus curvator. Classification (NCBI taxonomy): domain Eukaryota; kingdom Metazoa; phylum Arthropoda; class Insecta; order Hymenoptera; family Cynipidae; genus Andricus; species Andricus curvator. The sequence continues at coordinate 9,232 of CAKNYM010034256.1, forward strand.
TCCAACCCTTAACGTTCAAAAGCAACCCCTTGACGCCAAGCAGATATGACTTGGTCAAAAAATAATCTCTTTCAGAATATTACTGTGTAGAGTCGCTAATTTTTGGGCTCCTCAAAAATAACAACACAGTCAAAGAATTACCTTTTTTAGAAATTTACTTTGTGAATGTTTCAGTCTCAGAATTTTATAGGGTGAATAGAGTCTTTGATTTTTGGGCTCCTTGAAAGTTGAAATTCGAATTCATAGATAGTCTTTTGATTTTTTAGACGTAGGGGTATTTTTTTCAAACAAAAAATCAAGCACACGTGGGCCAAAGGAAAGCCCAACACTACTTTCTATTTTGTTTTTTCCATGTTTGAGTTTTTACTTAGGGGTAGTTTTTTTGTACATAGGGTGGTTTTGCACAATTTTGTTTTTTGCATTCGAGAGCCCAATATGAGCCAAAAATTATGATGCAGTTTATTTTTTTCAGATTCTATTTTCGACAAGAGGGTGGTTTTTTTGGACATTGGGGGTGGTTTTTCGAATTATTTCCGTTCATTTGAGAGCCCAAAATAAGCCCAAAATTGTGGTGTACTTTTTTTCTTCCTAGTTTGAGTTTTTATATAGGGGGAAGTTTTATTTCCGGCAGGGGTAGTTTTTGGAAATTGGTTGTTGGCGCCTTCAAGAGCCCAAAAAAAGCCCAAAATTCTGTCGTCTTGAATTTTTAATTTTTTTTAATTTTTATGTAGTGGAGGTGCTGGCTTAACTCAAGCCAGCACCTCCACACCAAATTTGAATTTTCAAAAAAAGTAGTGGAGCCCAAAAATCGGCAATACAGCCCAAAAAAAGCCCAAAATTCTGATTCGAAAAAATTTGGGAATTTCGATTGTGGATGTGCTAGCTTGATGGACCTGTCTGATAGGTACTTTGTACTTTCATCAGAAGATATCTTGAATTATGTTGTTGAAAAATAATTTTTTTTTGTTGAAACTCGTTTTTTTTTTAAATTAATTTTGTACACTGAAAATGTAATTTTAATTTTTTGTTGAATATTGATACTTTTTCATATTTAGGATAATAATCAAATAAATCAAAATTGAAGTAATCTTGAAATTGAAAATCCGGGAAGACCGTCCGAGATTCTGCATTTTCTGCATCATAAGTTACAATGTTTGTGAATATATTTTCTTTTATTCTATTTTATTTATGTTTGAAATCTATCAAATTTTCTTAATCTATCCAAATTCTTTGCGAAATCTTTCAAAAATCATTGAAATCTTCTAAATCGTTCGTAAATCTTTGCAAGACCTTGGACATTTTTGGGAAATCTGTGGGAAATTATCGAAAACTTTGTGCAATTTTCTCAATGTATATGAAATCGCTGCGAAAATTTAAAAATGTTTGCGAAATCTTTGAAAATCTTTAAAATATTTATGAAAATTTTCGTAATATTTGTGAAATTTGCGAATTGCTTAATATTACTCAATTTTATGTAATATTATTATGTGAACAGCCAACAGCCATACCACGCTGAAAAAACCAGTTCTCGTCGGATCACTGAAGTTAAGCAGCGTTGGGCGCGGTTAGTACTTGGATGGGTGACCATTCGAGAATACTGCATGCCTTTGGCACATCGTGGGTGTGGTGAGCCCACACTTGTACTTATTTACTACAAGAAACTATCCACCTAGAAACACTACACGAATCGGGTAGTGTCACGCCTACCCTGAAAGGGAAGTGGCTTAATGGTATACTTATCGTGTAAATGCGCTCCGCACTCGGTCACTTTTACAAGGCAAAAAAGACACAATGTTCTTTATGTTATTTTTGATTTGTATGCTGATGACGTATTACATGCCTTATACAAAGTTAAGGACACGCAAATTGCTTTGTGTATCTTTTTATGTTGTATTTTTTAACTTTTTCGACTTTCCCGATTTATAAACAATCGTTTTTTGAAATAAATATTAATAATTAATAATTTTTATTGATACTTTATTGATACAGTTCGACGCAGCTTTCTCTTACGAATCCAGCGATACCAAAAACTCCTTTTTCAGAAAAATGTCACTTATGTATCTTTTTAGTTCGGACGGCAGTATAGTAGGGGAATAAACGAATTTTCAACAAAATAGTTCAATACCTACAAAAAAAATCAATTAAAAACGGACACTGACATTTTGCAGGATATCTCCGGAACAAAATAAGATAAGACAATTTTTTAAATGTGTTGAAAAGGTTATTAAATTCATAATTTGAAAGTCACGCAAAATGAAACTGAAAAAATTTTATTCCGAAGATATCCCACAAAAAGTGAGTGCATGTTTTCAAACGTTAGTTTGTAGCTGTTATGATACTCCCAGACTTCACAGCAAAAAATCCTTTCAAAATGGGTGGAATAGGATGATTTTTCAAGAAAATAGAGATACAGTGGGAGAATAAATTCTTTGAAATAAAATTAATGCAGGTACCATATTTAATTCAATATGAAACGCTTGAAATTTCTAATATTTCCAGTGGAAATAAATTGCATTTCCTACCTTAAAAGTCTAATGTTTTAGAAAGCAGTTGAGTTTGAAACCTTAAAGGATAAATTTTCAACATAAGAAATAATTTTCAAGCAAATATTTCAATTTTCTACCAAAAAACTATGTTTCAACCAAACAGCTGCATTTACAACGAAATAGTTCAAAATATCCAGAAAAAGAAGAGAATTTTCAAGCAAATAGTTATATTTTTAACTAAATAATTTAATTTTGAACCTACAAAGAGACATTTTCAAGCAAGTGGTCGAATTTTTAAAGAAGTATAAAAAAGTATAAAAGTTGAAACTATAGTTTAATTCTCAACCCAAAGAGCTGATGAATTCTCAACGAAACATGTAACAGTTGACATTTCCAACAAGAAAGATGTTAATCTTAAATAAGAAATAGTTTAATTCAACCAAATAGACGCATTTTCCACAAAGTAGTTGATTTATTAAGTGTTAAAGATTAATTTTCAACCAAATAGTTGCATTTTTAACCAAAAAAGAATACATTTCAAGCAAGAAGATTAATTTTCTACCAAAAAAGACGAACTTTGAACAAACTTTCAACGAAAAAGGTAAAATAATTTTCAATTTTCATTTGAAATGAAAAAAAATACTTCAATTTTAATTAATTTGATTATTATCCTAAATATGAAAAAGTATCAATATTCAACAAAAAATTGAAATTACATTTTCAGTGTACAAAATTAATTTTAAGAAAACGAGTTTCAACAAAAAAAAATTATTTTTCAACAACATAATTCAAGATATCTTCTGATGAAAGTACAAAGTACCTATCAGACCTGGATATCAATCCGAGCTACACTTTATCAAAATTTCATGATCATAGCTCTCTTTTACTTTTCAAGATATGGTGAACAGAAAAAAGTATCACACACACACACGCGCGTGCGCGCGGACATTTTTTAAAAACTTTCTTTTCGAGCTGGTGGGGTCGAATTATATCAAAATCTGTCAAAAAAGTATATTCGAAATTTAGGTAATTACAAATCTCCCTCTATGAGGAAGCAATAACGAATTGATTTATCACCAATTGAGTAATTAATTAATTAATCCGATGTGTAATTATCTGATCTCCTCGAATCTGCTTTTGTCCTTCGATAAAGACCAAAGTAAATCACCCGCCGACAATGAATACTGTTACAATATCTAAAATTGCGCAAAACATGGATCGATG
>CAKNYM010034258.1:0-15112 GCA_932195095.1 Andricus curvator
TTGCGGGCAGTGTCATCGCTGCAGTGTCCAATGGGCAGCAGGATTTTTCCCTTACAAGATTTTTAGTTTTGGTTCGGGTATAGTTTCTAGGTGGGTACACGCTGCACCTTGGCTTGCCAGAACCCACCCATTGTGTATGAACGCGAATGGGTGGGTCCCCCCAAGCCATGGTTGTCGTGCACCTATTTTTACCAGTGCTAGATTCACCACACCTACGACTGGCTCCTATCGGCTGTCCGCGACTGCTTATTCTTGTATTCGCAGTTAACCTTGGGGGCTGTTCAGCCTTACGGGCCGTTCCTCTATCCGCAACCTGAGGACGCGCTACGTAGTGGTGATAGGAAACCCACCGAGTAGAAAAAAATTTGGCTTATTTCGTCTTCGAACATTTTGGCTGACGTTTCCACCATTTCATCTTTCTCGCTAAAAACATCGGTATATCTCTGTATCTTCCTGACCGCGCACTACTTCGCATGCGTCTACATTTCATACCTGATATAAAATGTTGGACCTCATACCCTAACACCACTGTTCTACCAATTTGGTTCTACTACAAGGTCCAATATTATATATGCAGCATATGCAAGTCCGTTTACGCCGCTCATTTTGTGCGGCTACCATAAAAAATCGCGTGAAATTGTCTACATTCGCCGTACTCTACGGACGTCGAAATCGAATTTTCCGAACACTAGTTTCGAACAAAATATTGCAACTTGATACAGCTCGAGCGCGGCGTGGAAACTTCTATACCCACAATACACAGCTACAAAGTGTAGTGGACTGTGGTCATAAGAAGGTATACCTTTTTATGTGACTACGGTGCATTAACGCGTTTTTATGCGACAGCGTAGAGTATCGTAATGTTGTACATTACGATACAGCGGACGATCACTTCACATTACACTCCGCTGCGTATCGTAATGTACAACATTACGATACTGTACGCTGTCGCAACAAAACTTGTAAATGCACCGTCGCCACATAAACTAATATATGCGCCAATGAGCACAATTCGGGACTTCACGTGACTCGCTTACAATGCTCGCAGGACTTATCTCGCCTCGGCTTCGATCGTCCTGCGAGCATTGCCGCTTGTCGCGTAAAGACCCTCATTATGCGCCTCGGCGCATAATATACTATTATGGCCACAGTCCACTACACTTTAGTATTTATGCTATTATAAGTGTTATACTATAAGGGTTATACTATACTATCTTTATACTATTTTAGGGTTATAATAATCATACAGATAAATATTTAAAAAATTTCTTATTCTGTTTGAAAACAGATTAAATTAAGTGATGAAAATAGCCGAATTTTTATAATAATTTAATATTAACGTAATATTGCAACTGTATATTATATAATTTTAAAAAGGCCTACGCTTTTCGGTACATGGGCACTTGAAAGCTTCGGATTTTCAACATAACTTTAAAAACTGTCACATCTCATGTGCATTATCTTCCTCCCGGTAAGAAGGAGTACATTTAAATGGATTTAAATGGTTTCAAATATTATCAAATCACAACATAACGTTAACGGCGTTAACAATTCATATGAACATCAACTATTCGCATCTCAATTCAATCTTGTTTAACCCTTAAAGGACACTCGGGCTCATTGTGATTCCACGGGTTTTCCGATTTTTTCCCGATTGCCTACGTTTTTTTCAAGTATTTTTTCGAATGATTTTTCTCCAGCCAAAATTTTCTGAAGGTGTTTTTGGAGGTGTTTCCTTTAAGGGTTAATCCCATGATTAATAAAGTGCATATAATATTTAGGAAAATAAGCAGCTTTAAAGAAGAAAAACAAAAGTGGTTAAAAAGTGGTTGAATTTTCAAGATATTTCTAATAGTATAAATTAAGATTCTTCATTACATTTTTCCCAGTGCAATATTATTTAATCTGTATTATAAAGTAAAAGGTGCACCATTAACCCGTAAAATCTTCAAAGTGAGTCGAGGTAGAAAATGAGTTTCATACAAAAAGTCTCTATTAGAACTCATATTTTGGGTTTCTTTGGAACAGTTTATCGTTTTGGGATCCTTTTCAGCAAGAGAGGGTCCTTTTTATTGCAGCTCTCTTGGAACCAAAAATCCGTTCTAATAGAAACCCCTGTTTTTTCTGTTTATGTTAGAATGAATGCATGTCCACATTTTATATTTCACACGGAAAAATTTGTAGTTCAAACAGAAAAATACTGAAAAATCATATCTATTAAACCAAAATATATTTGAATAAAGTAATCTTTTTTAAACAGCCAACTGTAACCTCGACTCCAGGATTTCCATATCTTTGAATTTTGTCGCCATTAGTTTCAAATCGAAACTTCAAGTACGAATTTTTAGTTTGTAAGAAATACGCAGAAATAAAACAAGTTTTAATCTAAGTTTAAAAACATTTAAAAAGTTTATAAACTATATTCTGTTCATTGAGAGAACATCAACAGTCGCGTAGTTTTTTTTTCTGGAAAGGGTGGAGTAAATACTGTAGAGAGGGTATGTACTTCTGTATGAACTGAAAGTGCGACGCAGTAACTTTGGCTCAAAAATTCCGCAGAAGTCCCTTGATTATGAATATGAAGGTTACTTTTTCGAAATCTGGTGCAACAATTTTTTAAACAATTACTCAAATTGACATATTTGCGGCTGCATATCTCGGCAACTATTAGACCGAAAATTTTAGAAAAAAATGTAAATCATTTTTCAGGATACTTGCTCCACGAGGAAAAAGAAAATTTTCTGACTGAGCTAAAACTTTTGTTAATATGTAAGTGTTAAGAATGGTCCTTTTCCAACAACATCAAAAAAATCTTAATCGTTTTTTTATTAATAACAATTTTTATAAACAAATACGGATATTTGATATAGCTTTCGTTTTTAAACGTGTTTTTAAAATAAAATATAAAACAAAAGCTTGGTCTCTTATAGATTTTCTTTTAATTCAAATTATTTGTTAACTATGGCCTTATAAACAATTAAATGCAAAATAATCATAGGCCTGTCCCAGCTGTAATTTTACTGTTAAGATTTTCGATTTCTTTTAGTTATTTATCTGGTAGCTTTCTTACAATCATTCCCTCTGTTACCACTCTGAAAACATCGTTCTTTTGTTAATAAAAATTGTTATCAAGAAAATCCTAGATTTACCGAATCTGCGCCTTTTATTCGTAGTGCTTGAATCAGGCACAAAGAAAAACTTGTATCTCTCTTGAATTTGCTCTTAATTCAAACAATTTGTTAATTACGGCCTTATAAACAATTAACTGCCAAATAATATATAATAATAAAATATATAATTTTTCAGTTTCTAGGATTTATATAAATCACTTTTAAACTGAAAATTGTTTGAATTAAGAGCAAAAAGAGAGATAGAAGTTTTTCTTTGTCCCTGATTCAAGCAACGCGAATAAAAAGATCAGGTTCGGTAAATCTAGGATTTTGTTGATAACAATTGTTATTAACAAAAGAACGATGCCTTCACAGTGGTAACAGAGAGAAAGATTATGAGGAAGCTACCAGATAAATAACTAAAAAAAATGAAAAATCTTAACTGTAAAATTGCAGCTGGGACAGACCAAAGATTATTTTGCAATTAATTGTTTATAAGGCCATATTTAACAAATGATTTGAATTAAAAGAAATCTATAGAACGCGAAGTTTTTGTTTCATATCTAATTTTAAAAACACGTTTAAAAACGAAAGCTATATCAGATATCCGTATTTGCTTATAAAAATGGTTATTAACAAAAAAACGATTGAGATTTTTACAAATTAACAAAATTATTTATAATCAAGGTAATTTTCCTAAGATTTTTTACAAAAGTTATACCATCGACCTTGTACAATGTACACAAAGTCTTTTACTAAGGAGTTCAAAAAATTACACACGTAGTTGTTAAAAAAGGACCATTCTTAACACTTATATATTAACAAAAGTTCTAGCTCCGTTGGAAAATTTTCTTTTTTCTCGTGGAGCAAGTATCCTGAAAAATGATATATATTTTGTTCTAAAATTTTCGGTCTAATAGTTGCCGAGATATGCAGCCGCAAATATGTCAATTTTAGTGCAAATTCAATTGTTCAGAACGCTCTAACTTGAAAACGGGTTGTTGCATTACAAATTTTTTGAGACATAAAAGTTGTGCTTTTCCATGAACTTTCCGAAAATAATTTTAGAAAATTTTTATCTTAAAAAATAATGTAATTGTTTAAAAAATTGTTGCGCCAGATTTCGAAAAAGTAACCTTGATATTCATAATCAGAGGACTTTTGCGGACTTTTTAAGCCAAAGTTACTGCGGCGCACTTTTAGTGCGTACAGAAGTGTTACTGGCTACTGGATTAAATGAAGTGAAGAAGTGAGTAAAAGAGTGGAATAGAGAAGAGAGAAAAGGAACAGGTCAAATACACCAAACCCTCGGTTTAAGAACATTGTCGGAGGTTGCCTGCAAATAGTCTTGATCCTAAATCGGGGGAATCCAAACGTAAACAGTCAGGGTCGTGTGAATCATTTCTGTATGCTTTTTTCCGCAGTAAAAAATATTTGTTAATTTCGTCCATGTTGTTATCTAATACATATAATAATATAAACTTGAAGAAAAACTACAATGTCAGCAGTACGTTACACGTAAAAATAATGTTTTTCCTGCTTACTTACTTTAATCGTTTGCGGATGTTTGCGGCCTCTATCTCTCGCTCTCTTAAACCATTCTATCAGAGCAGCCTCCAAAACCATATTATTACTTGTTTTTGACGATAATGATTTCACTTGACCTGCAAGCTCAGATTTCTCTTTGAAGGACTAACGCTGTCTCTTATTTTCCTTCGGCATTTTTATAAATCGTAACACAACCGAAATCGACACACCTCGCTAAACACTGTCGCATGATTAAAACCCCCTCGAACCCGCGATCTGATAAACTGCGTGGGCCAGCAGTTCTAGGAATTCCTAAACCGCGGGATCCTAAAGCGCAGTTCTGGTATACTCAAACCCCAGACTCTGCCCAGAAGGAATACCTTTTCGAGATATGACATGCGTAATTATGCAATTAGCAATTTGAAAAGGTGATTTTCGGAATCTACCAATTTGTACGATTCCAGACATATGTTATCCACCTAAAAAAGTTTGCAATTTGAAGAAGATTCCAAGTGTCATATTTTCAAATCCATTAATTGGAAAATTAGAAATTATTTTACTTTCGTGATAAAATTCGACCTCATGTCCCCGAGGGGGTCTGCTCGCCTCAGGACATTCGGCCTTGAAATGAAAGGGCCATAAATACTGAAGTAAAGGATTCCTCAAATCAGTAAACCACACTCCACACTTTTATGATAGCCTATGCATACTGGACAAAATTTCGTGTTTTCCCGCTGTTATTCTCTCGCTGAATAGAGTATAGTTCTGCTATTAATTCTACTTATTTTCATATCAAATAGGCCCTTATAATATGTTTGATTGTAAGGTAAACTATTGAATCAATTATAAAGTTTAGACCTCTGTGAGGGATCTCGCAAATTAAGGGAAAGGTAGGATTTGGAGCGTCGAGAAGCGGGTGAAGTCAATCATGAAAAAGAACGAAGTAAATATAAAAAGGGTTTATTGTATAAACTTACAAGAATTGCCTCTCGTGAGTCTGGTCCTCGAAAGCCCGAACCGGGCGGCAAAGCCAAGAGCGGGCGAGCGATGTAGCGGGTACTCAGGAGATGAAGCCAAGGTACTTGAGAGCAGCTATGGGTATTGCCTTGGAAGTGAATTCGTTGAGGATGAGGTGGCGTCGTTGGGGATACACTCACGGGGTGCTAAACCTCAAGGATGTATTACCGGGTTACGGTGCAGGTAGCACAAGACTAACGGGACTGTTAGGTCGCACAAGACTGAAGACCCAGGGTCAGGATTTGGGTATTAGAACCAGGAAGTTAGTCCTCTCTCCACTCCTGGTTCCAAGCCTACAGGGTCGTCTTTACTGGGGTGCTTGTAACTTCGTTACACCTCTGTCAAAATTAATCCTATTTAATCAGCACCATTTTCTGGGTTCTGACATTGTTAATTTAGCTATATACACTCCACGCCCGATAGAAAGACGCTCGGTTTACGGTATTCCGAGAACTGCTGGCCCAGGCAGTTTCTCAGCTCGCGGGCGAGAGACGGTTGCCACTCATGCGTGAAAACACCAGCAGCGTAGCGGAAAGGCGCAGTGGGCGGGTTCTCACTCGCGTGTATTGCGCAATATTATGTATCCCAATTGGAAACGGTTCAGACGGCCCTGACTGTTTACGTTTGAGGCGCCCGATTGATGATCAAGGATACTTGCACGCCATCCCCGAAAGTGTTCTATCTGGCGTAGAGTATAATATCTTTTTTTTTAACGATTTATGTATGTGAATCATTATTCATAATACTCACAATATATTCTACTGCAAATCCAAACTTGAAACATTTTACCAATATCGTTGGTTCGTTTCTAACAGTATTTGTTGCTAGATCAAGGATTAATATCGCTGGCTTAGGTATACACTTTCTTCCGTGTACTACGTAGTCTTTATTACACTGGAACCTGGCGTGACAAACAGCATGAGGGCCGCACTCTCAGCTCGTTAGTTGCATCAGGTGTCGTCATGCATCTAAATCCAACTGAAATGATGCATGCGGTCTTGCCTCTTTACGTTTGGATAAGGCCACTGCATGCCATGCCCGAAACCGTTTTTCATTCCAGGTTCCAGTGTATTTGAAAAAGTAAAATGTATAAAATAGCCGTTTCAACAATATTATTCTTTATCGCACAGGAAAATACTTGAATAAATTCGATATGCATCGCAATAAGTGCAAATGCACTTAAGTAACATGATTAGTTAGTTGCAAATTCAAGCTAATTTTCATAAACAAATAATTGGTTGTGGTGTTAAATTACAGAAAGAAGATTTGTTAAAGCTAAAAGTATTTAAATTTCTTACAAGGATAATACATACATAGATTAGCAGTTCGAACTCGAAAGTTCATGGCCTCACTACCCGATTCGGGTAGTGTTTCTAGGTGGATATTTACTACCAATGTGGGCCCACCACACCCACGACGGGCCAACAGCACGCAGGTATTCCTGAACGGTTACCCATCCAAGTGCTAACCGCGCCCAACAATGCTTAACTTCAGTGATCTTACGAGAACTGGTGTTTTCAGCGTGGTATCGCCGTTGGCGCAAGGATAATACTGGTAACAAAATATGTCCATACATTAACACTAATTATTGTTATAAATATCTAACTAAAAAAATTTTCATCCGAAAAAATTATTTTCGTCACTAAATGATGTCGCAGACACAGCTGAATACACAATAATATTTCATTAGGTGAATGTTTTAGAAATACTAAATTTTCAATGTTATTAATAAATGTTCAAATAGATAGTCAGCTTTGACGATTTTATGTATGAATTGTTATTAACTTATATCAAAAGATTCCAATTGTTACAAACAAAACATTCAAAAGCCTGAAATTAACATTGTTTTTTAGAAAAATTTTTGCGTTCGCGGCGAAAACCTTTTATAGTACTACAATAATTCGTCCCAGTATGCTACTTCAAAGGGCGTAATAACATAATTTTTCTTTCTGCAAGCAGTTCCTCTTGATAAATTTCTTCTAAGTCCTTTTTCTGCAAATCTCGCTAAGAACTAGTTTGCCGAGAAACTGTAGAAAGAAGCAGAGCTTCCCTGCATTTGTCTGCAAATACCTCTCTCTACATGGTACTTTTTTCTGCAAATTTCTGTCACACATAATTCACAGAAAAATTACAGAACGAAACAGACTTTGTCTGCTTCTTTCTGCAAGCAATTGCTCGCGATAAATTTCTTCCAAGCCCTTTCTCTGCCAATCTCGCTAAGACCTAGTTCGAAGAGAAACTACAGGAAGAAGCAGAACTTCCCTGCATTTGTCTGCAAATATTTCTCTCCACATGGTACTTTTTTCTGCAAATCTCCGTCACACCTAATTTACAGAGAATTTGCAGAAGATGGACACAGAAATGCCGAGATTCTCTGATTAGGGAGTTTTACAGATAAAAGAACGAAGATTTATCTGCATTTATCTGCAAACGTGATTGCAGAAAGCCCGCGGAAAAAATACAGGAAGATGTTTCCACCAGGGCTATCTCGCGTTGTTATGCTAAAAACAGGATTTTTGTTTTCATATTATTTTTTATGGATAAAACCAAATATCCTACAAGTTTTCTTTTAGACTTTTTACGTATCTCTCGTTTTTTTTCGTAATATTGGAATTTTCTATTCTTGCATATCAATTTCGATAAATAAATTCAAAACAACGAGTTCTGTCAAAAAATGGTTCAAAGAAATGTTGTCGGAATTTTTAAACGCTGAAATTCCTTCAAAAACTTTCCCCATATTTTGCGCCGTTTGGCTTAAAATTTGAATTTTCGATCATTTTTCATAGCATTTTCGATAAATAAAACCAAAATGGTAAGTCCTATTGAAAAATGGTTAAGAGAAATTTTGTAGGCCTTTTTAAAAGCTATAATTGCTCTTTGAAACTTTTTTTTTTGTATTTGGCGTCGTTTGGTTAAGAACTTGAATTTTGGATTTTCCCATCATATTTTCAATAAATAACACCCAAATGTAAAGTACTATCAAAAAAGTGGGCGAAACAAATTTTGTAAGACTTTTTGAAAGCTATTCGATACATAAAACCCAAATGACCTATTATAACCTATCAAAAAACAGCTTCGAAAAATTTTTTAGGACCTTTTAAAAGCTATAATTACTTCCGGAGACTTTTTCTCATATTTGGCGTCGTTTGGCTCAAAATTTGAATTTTCGATTTTTTTTCATAGTATTTTAGAATAAATAAAACCAAAATATCAAGTCGTATAAAAAAATGGTTGAGAAAAAAAATGATAGATTTTTTAAAAAGCTACAATTCTTCTCCAAAACTTGTTTACTTGTCTGTCGTCGTTTGGCTCAAAAATTAGAATTTTCGACTGATTCATTTTCGATACATGAAACCAACAAAAATAATAACGAGTCGTATCGAAAAATGGTTAAAACAAAAATGGTATATATTTTGAAGAGCTGTAATTCTTTTTTTAAACTTTTGTCACGTATCTGTCGTCGTTTGGCGTAAAAATGGAATATTCGATTTTTGGATAGCATTTTCGATGGATAAAACCATAACCGTTGGTCAAGGAATGCTGGTTAACGAACTTCTTTCTTTTAGCACCTAATAAAAAGTATGCCAAAGCTCGATTTGATCCGTTCATTTTTTCGAGAGTTAGCGTGATTACGGACGGACGGGCGGACAGATAGACAGAGGCCATCGCCAAAACTTGATTTTCGGCTTCAGGGGGTCTCAAAACCTGGAGATTCGTTGAGAAACTGTGCTGTCAAATTTCGGACAATTCTAATACTTTCTCAATTATAAATGATGAGAATGTAATAATTAATAATAAATTTGTAGTTCTTTTTTGGATGAACAACTTTTGTCCTGATATTTTTCTTTCGTAGCTTTTGTGTCGTTTGTCCAAACATTTCATTTTTTTTATTTATAATGTTATGTTATTACGATTAAAACAAAAGTTACGCGTCCCATGAGAAAATGATGAATAATAAAGTAGCTCTTTTTTGGCTGAACATGGTTTGTCCATTTATTTTTTCCGTAGCCCGTGTCGTTTGTCCAAAACTTTAATTTCTTAATAATAATGTTATTTCTTACGATTAAAACAAAAACTACGCTTCCTATCAAAAAATAAATTATAAAACATTTGTGTCTCTTTTGGGTGAACAACGTTTGTCCATCAATTTTTTTTTCGTACCTTTGTCGCTTTTCCACAAATTTTTCATTTTTATTTTTAATGTTATTTTTTACGATTAAAACCAAAACTACGCATCCTATAAAAAAATGATTTATAGAAAATTTGTTGATGTGTTTTAGGTGCACAATTTTTGTTTACTCATTTTTTTTCGTAGCTTGTGTCATTTTTCCAAGAATTTAATTTTTTTATTATTGTTTTTTACGAATAAAAAAAAACTACGCGCCCTTTCAAGAAGTATTTTAACAAATTTGTATATACTTTTTGGCAGCAAGATTTTCGTCCATCTTTTTTCATATCTTGCATAGTTTGACCACAAAATAGAATTTTTGACTTTTCATTATTTTTTGTGCGATCAAAATTTTAATTTTCGATTTTTCAAGAAAATTGAAAAAGTTGTTATGATAATCTGGCAGGGCTTGCAATAAGCAACATTTTTCTTCTCTTGACTTGTTTTCATATCGTGCTGTAACCAGACCCGTAGAGAGGAAAACCGGGCCCGGGGGGTGGGAGGTGGGAATGACGGGCTCCTATATTTAATTTTGAAAATGTAGAATTCAGGATGCTTTTATGCTTTCATAGTATTATTTTTTGTTAAAATAATCACAATCGCAATCAATATAATTTATAAATAATTTTATTTGAAAAAACATTATTTTCTAACAGTTCCGGGCAATCCGGGTCCGGGGAGAATCTCCCCCCCCCCCAACCCTCTCGTCAGGCTTGGCTGTAACTCTGATAATTTTCCTTTCATAGGAAAAAGTCATGATGATAGATTGTTCGATTTTCTGATTGCTACGAATAGCCGTTCCTTTTATTAGGACCTAAAAAAAGTGTGCCAAAGCTCGATTTGATCCGTTCATTTTTTCGAGAGTTATCGTGTTTACTGAGGGACGGACGGATCCGTTAAAAAACTGAGATGTGAAATATCTGACAATTCAAATACTTTCTCAATCATAACTGATGAGTATGTAAAAAAGCATTATCCAATGCAAAAACAGAAACTTTTAAATACAAAATGAAGCATATTTTGGTTATCGGTTCGTCATTTTAATTAAAACGAGTCATTATTTTTATTCATTATATAAAAATTTTATTTTCTTCAAAAAATTCCGTTCAACGTTATTGCCTACTGGCTTTATACACAAAGTGCTATTTATTTAAAGTCGAATTTGAAAATAAATTGTACATTATTATAATTTTTGTTTATTATTCAATTTAAGCATATTCAAGATTTTAGAACCTTTCAGTCAATTAAGAATTATTTAAAGGCCGAGGCTGAACATCCAGACAGTCCTTACGTTTATGTATGACATATGTCATAACACGGTTGAATCCATGGCGCGGGGATTGATGCTAAGTTACAAGGGGGAGTCTACCATGTTGGTGTGCAAAAGCATGGGAAGTGAGATGGAAAACAGTTTGCTCTTTCTCTCGCAATACCGATTTAGCACACAAAGATGGCAGATCGGCCGCTTGTTGCTTCAACCCTGCTACGGCATGTCCATTGTCTAAACGTACGGACCTGGCAAAGGAAAGGAGGAGCTGGAAAAGGAAAGGGGACGTGGATTTTAACCCTTCGAGGACAACGTGGAATCGTGGGACGTATAGAGCAACATGGGGTGTGTGCACACCCCACTCTGTTTTTTGCGTTTAAATTTGTAATGGCGCATTTCCGGGTTTCGAGAAATACTTGGATTCAATCCCAAATACCTAGAATCAAAAAAAAAGAAAAAAAAAGAAGCAAAAAAAAAATGCCTCAGGGGCTGAAGTGATACTGAAAGAGAAGGTACTCAAAGCGGGAAGCCTTCCTGCAACCTGTACACAGCGAATATGCGTTTTTTGTTCCGTTGGGGTGGCCATACACCCCACGTTGTCCTCGAAAGGTTAAGGAGGTTCGATGATGGCAATTCTAGTCAATGAAGTGTCCAAAAGTATTTTCAACTTTAAAAACATTTTTGATGTCCGTAAATATTATTAAAAGTTTGACGTTTGACTTAAGTCTCAAATGGTAGCGGAGTGCTTGACAATGTCGCAACTATGCTAACTGAACGCGGGAAGCCAGAGCAAGACCAGAGGTCTTCTTGCTCTGGCTTAGACCTCGCTCGGTATTCCTACGCACGCGCGGCCCAACACTACACTCATGAGCTATTAGTAGTCAATGGGACGTTGCCTACTACTGCTTCTCAGCCGCTACGGCGGTCATTTATTCAGTCATCTAGATCGAGAAAGCTTTCTTTATTTTTACGTAAGTACCTTAATTCTGCGGTGACTCATACATTTTATTATATGTATGTATTCAGAAAGATTAAAAATCTTATATTTTATGTTTTCTCGCAAAATTGTGTAGATAGCATATCCACTAAAATTCATTATGTGCCGCAAGCCTGACATGTTGCCATAAGACTCCATGTAAAATTCAGCAACTTCATGAACAAATATTTTGAAAAATAGTGCAGTAAACCTAGCTAAAACTTCGCAGAGTGATGAAAGGACTATGGAAGTACACAATATTTTTAATTCAGCCAAAGAGTATAGAAAGTCTATAATCACCGAACCTCCTTAAAAGGTTCAAGTCCCAAATGGACCCTTAAATTCTTAAAAGGGGCTTAAAAGCCAAGCCTCTTTTAGGAACAAATTATTAGGTCAGAGACCAAGCACAAAATCTTACGAGCCCAAACATAAATTTAACAAATGAGGAGGTGAAAAGCAAAAGCGCACAAGTCACAAAATGGAAGATCTTTCCTTTGTGATGTTTAGATCGATTTTGACTATTCCACGTGATATAATTGATGGAAAAGATCCAAAAAATAATTCTAACTCAATTTTCTCCATTGTGTAACTTGTGCGCTTTTGCTTTTCACCTCCTCAAATATCGGTCCAAATTTTAGAAAATAAAATACGAAGAAAATTGTCTTATGTAAGAATTACTTAAAAAGTCTCACTCATTTGCGTTATCTCGCTTCATTTCCCAAATTTTAATTTAATAAAATTCAGGTTTAATTTAAATAAACTAAATTACATGGCAATCACACAAGTGCGTGCCATGAGAAGAACTTTTTTCTCAAAGCTAAGGAAATGAGGGGTCGTTGCCAAAAATTCGTGAAAATTAAGTCCCGACCGTTTTATCCATTTCCATTATTTAATGGATTTTTAAAAATAATACTAGGATATACTATTTGCTCTGCTTTCATGTTAATGAAAAAATCTCCTGTGATGATTGTTGGATACAGTTCCGAAAAGTACTGACCTCCGATTTATTCAAAACTACGTATACCCATGTATTTTGACTCGCTCATTACGAAAATAATGGTGAAAATGCCCGAAAATTTTGAATGCAAGGTCAAAACCCCGAAAAAACTATGAAAATTTCATGTTTTTCCGTTTATTTCAGTAAATAATAAAAATTTACAAAGAAGCTTCTCATAAAAGTTGTAGATCTCCTAAGAATACACCTTTCATATGATATACATTTACTTTTTGAGAAAAGAAGGAAAATGTTGGTACAAAGTATAGAATTGATTGAAATGGGACTTGTGGCACTCCTATCACCCGCGAGAGGTTGGAAAGGGGAAGGTATGTGACCTACATTATTTCCGTGATCGGTCACTTTGGTGCCCCCCCCCCACAAGAGGTTGGAAAGGGGAAGGTATATGAGACCTACCAAATTTCTCTGACCAGTCACAGGGGTGTCTTCCCGCCCTCATGAGATGTTGGGAAGGGGAAGGTATATGTTATCTACATTATTTCTGTGACCAGTCACGGGGGTACCTTCCCGCCCCCCTAGAGACGTTGGAAAGGGGTAGGTATGTGACCTACAGTAGGGGCCGTTCGAAAAATACGTAACATCTTTAGGAGGGGGTGTGGATCACCTCGAGCGTTACGCAAATGTTAAAATTACACGCACTTACTATATAAAAAAGCGTTATGTAGGGGGGGGGGGGCAGAAATTTCAGGAAAAAGCGTTACGTATTTTTTGAACAGCCCTTTATTTCTGTGACCAGTTACGGCGGTGCCTTCCCGTTCCCCACGAGACGTTGGAAAGTCTGAGGTATGTGACCTATTTAGGGTCTATCGTCTGTTTGGTTGTGTCGCTACTCGCTACTTAGGGTCTGTCATCTGTTTGGGAATTTTTGCAAAATCCTGGAAACTTTTTTTCGAAAAAGAAAGCCATTTTTCCCGAAAAATAGTGGATTTAGGCCATAAATTTGTGAGATATAAAAGACGTATTTTTTTAGTGGCTACAACTTTTATCCACAAATTTTTCCTCTGAAACTAATATTTATCGTTATAGAGTTTAAAAAAAGTTTTGAGGGGTTTGACCTTGAAAATAAAATTTGCGGGTATTTTCACTAACATTTTTGTAACCAGTGAGTTGAAATACATGAGTATAGGCAGTTTTAAATCAATCGAAGGAAAGCAATTTTCGTAATCGCACCCTGATTGAGCGTTAACAACGCTGATGATAATACAGATTTCCTTATAAGCAAAATAGTTAAATTTTCAATTAAATAGTTGAATTTTGAACTAAAAAAGAAACTATTTTTTTAACTAAAAATGAAACTAATTTTCAACACAATAGTTCAATTTTCAACCATAGAGTTGAATCTTCAACCAAATTAATTAATTTTTAACAGAGAGCAGGTTCAACTTTAAACCATGTAATTGAATTTTTGAAAAAAGGATTACTCTTCACCGAAAAAAATTCCTTGCACCCGTCTACAAGGAATCAACTATTTTGCCTTGCTAGGACAGGCGCCAACTCTGTAATCCTAGCTAAAATAACAAGGTTCTAGTTTAGATGAAATAACAACGAAATAAAGTTGAATTAACCAAGTTTTTTGTTTGTTTTTTACTAGGGGAAACTAGGCAAAATGACAAGGAATAATCTGTTAGTTCAACAATATATGTATAGGTATTATAAATATAGTATTATTGCTAATGCAGCAAAAGTATAATTGTTAACCTAACTAAAATGTTCTAGTGATGTGGGGCCTTCACTTGCTCGGGAATTCGATGGGAATTAATTAAAATAATTGAGAATTGTAAAATATAAATAATTCGATTTACTTTTGAATATCCTAAAATTTTTTCGTTAATTAAACTTTCTAAATATGCATAAATAATATGAGATTTTTTTAGTCTTGAAATTGCAATTTTCACCTTTGTCGAGGACTCCAAGTCTATCAGTCCTTGCACATATTCTTTAAAGTGATCCTCGAATCTGATCTTTTGTCCTAACGGCTTTCCATCAAAAATTAAATGCACGCGACTTTGAGTTAGTCGTTGTAGAACGTACT
>CAKNYM010034260.1:0-14812 GCA_932195095.1 Andricus curvator
TTCAAAAATAAATTTTTGTACAGATTGACTTGTTAATATTGTGTTTCTAATTTTCTTCTTAAAAAAAATGTAACAACAGAGACATTAAGCCATAGACCTAGATATTGTTTCACTTGAGTTCGGATTTAATTGCCGTCCTCAGAGAATCAGTTTCTTTGTCAACTCTCAAATTTTTGATCCAGGCACAGTGACCTTTTTTTCCTATCACCTTTGTCCTTTCCGAGTCCGATTATTCTAAAATAAAATTTAATTTATAAGGAGATATTTTTTCACCTAACAAGCTTCTGTTGTGTAATTTTGTGCACTTGCAAAAGTTTAATGAAAATTTAATTTCTTAGGATTAAAAACAATTAAAAATAAAAAGTGATATTATGACATCCTGGTATTTACCAAAAGTAAGGTTGTCAGAGGGATGTTCATGTATTACTTACTCAAATCAAAGACTTTCGATAAATGAAAGCATGAAACCCTTAACACCTGCAATAATGGTTGTCTAAGGAAGATTCAATAGAATACTTTAACAAGTTTCATTGAATACGTATACTGGTGTATACAAACATACGTCGATATTATGCTTTTGATAAATTAAAAAATAATGAAAATTCAAAATCCTATTTGTTTTTAAAAGAATGGAACTTTAAAACAAAATTTGTTCATCAATATCTTTTAATTTTAAGTAAGTGTTATAAATAAGATCATAATTAATCAGAAATTTTATTTTATTGATTAACATGAAAATTCTGGGACTCAACTCTTCATTGAGCTTCACCGGGTATAACAAAAAATTTTGGTGTTGTATAAAGTATCCTTGATATTTCAGAAATCTTTAATAAAATTTTCAGAAAAAATATAAAAAATTACAAAAATGCAAACGCGACTTATAGATGGAAACACTTCAATTGATTGTTTTATTGAGTACTATGGCACTGGGTTAATTGCTTTTTCAAAATTGGGAAAATATTTTAAAGTTCAGGTTCTAAAGAATTTCTCCAACATGTGGTTTTTACGATCGTTGACTGTCTCGTGTATAGGAAGGACACCGTACTTGAGTTCTTGGAAAATGCGTACAACCAAAAATCTGTCAATTTCAAAGGGAATTTCCGTTCGTCTATTTCTTTTCCTTGGTTTAAAAAGTGAATTCAGTACTCAGGGTGACCCGGTGCGGTTCAGTCGCTCTAGACGAAATCTTGAAGAATCAAAAGAACAAAAAATTATTTTTTTTTTAAAGAAAAAGTCTGTTGCAAAATAAAAAATTACCAAAAATTCAGTTAGATTGTAAAGTGAAGTTAAAGTGTAACTTTAAAATTGCACTAAATGAAAAAATAAATAAATTTGAATAAACTTTTCTGAATTTTCAAACAAAATTCCATTTAATTCGACGAATTTGTATTTCGGAATATGGATTAATTCAAAATCAACCATTTTTTTTCAAATTTTATAAAAAATATCTTTGGAAAATATTTATTATCTATTAACATTTTTATGGTGATTATGACAATCAAAATTGGTGTTCTGCTGATGGATTTCATATAAGATTTATAACGGAATAAATTTTTCCATTTCACAATGAAATATAGGAAATAACAGCAGAAGGATAAGTCTTTTTTCTACTTTATGGTTTTTACTTGATATGAAACTCAAGTTTCTTAGAAATTTTTAACATATCATGATAGATTTCGCGGAAATTGACAGATTGTGGGGCAAATAAAAAGTTAATTCATGGAGATGTTATACATAAAGAGAGAAGGCAATAATGAAATCAATTGAAATATAGACATTTCGAGATATAACAAAGCCTTTGATAATTTTATTGAATTTTTATAGGAAACATTGGAAATTATTGTATTTTAATTTTCTGTTCATTTGAAATTAAAACAAGTATTAAAGTGCATGAAAGATTTGCGAAATATTAAGGATTGACACTTAAACCGAAAATTAAAGTATAAAAATCCATCCATAAATAAAAAATGAAAAATAATGTAAAGAACAGTACGATAAGAAACTTCAGTCTCATATATACATACATTACTAATATCAAGCATATGATAGAAATAATTGTCCGTAGTATCCTATAAAATTATACCCTGATGAGGGGATCTAAAGTGATTTCGAAATATGTTGGTCCCAAAAGTAGTATAAAAAAGACGGAGAAAGAGAAAGGATAAGAGAGTGAGGATGGCTAATAGGTCGTAAGTATATAGTAGTACACCAGAGACTCGCTATTTGAACGCGCGATCGAATGCGTTATATGAATTTCTAGAATTGCTGGTCCCACAGTTTCTCAGGGGGCAGGGCGAGAGACGGTTGCGACTCCGCCTCTGAAGGGACGCATGCACTATACTACTCAGTCAAGTAGATTGCGCAATATTATGGAAACGGTTCAGGCGGCCCTGACTGTTTACGTTTCGCTGTACGCGTTATGTGAACAAGGCCATTTTCAGGCAACCCCCGAGATTGTTCATCTATCGAGTCTCTGGTGTAGTTGTGTTTTATCTATATTTATTACTTGTTGAAATTGAACTTCCGTTATTAACTTCATTTTAATAAATGCAAAATAAAATAAAAATTGATTTTTGGAAGAAATTTTCGAATGGTGCTCTCTATCATACTTTTAGAATTTACAAAAATATATAATAAAATAAAAATTAAGGATTGTGAAGAAACTTCTACCATCAACTTGTATGCAAATTCCACAATCTACATCTCATAATTTTTTTAAAATAAAAATGGACTTTATTAAAAATGGGCTCCAGTGATGATTTTAAATTTTGTCTGATAGCAGAGATGAGGTGGGAGATTGCCGATCCCATACGTTCAGTTTCGAGTGATTCTCCGCAGTGCCCCCTCTCGAAGTAAGCTTTTGCGAACTAAAATCAAAGCGCCCCCAATCGAACTAGCCAGTTTAGGAACTAAAATAGACAATAGACGCTCCTACTTGAATGGTCAGGCAGGGCGACATTTTTCCAGTTTGATAATGTCGGTAGAGAAGATCAGATTGGGTAATTTTAATTCGTAAACTGGCTAGTTCAATTGGGCGCGCTTTGATTGAAACATTGTCATAAAAGAATCCTGGAAGCAGAGATGAGGTGGAATCTCTGCTGGAAGATTGTAAGGCAATTTTTATCATTTCGCAGAATTGAAAAAAAATCAGGAAAAATTCGAATTAATGTAAAACATAGTTTTGAAACACTTTTAAAAAATACTTTAAATATTGAGAAGATTTAAAAGAAAATATAGATTTTTGAAGATTTTGAAATAAAATTTTGGAACCTTTTCAATAATTTTGAAGGGTTTCAAGAAAATACATTTTTTTGTAAGATTCCTGGGAAAGCTTTAATTGCTTTTTTTTGAAAAATAATGTTTAAAGAAAATTAAAAAATATTTTGAAACATTTTGAAACATTTCGAAAAATCAGACAAATGAAGAATCCCGAAGAAGAGCCTTAATAATTATTTTTGTATATCGCGTTGCAATTTGGTGAAATATAAAACAATGTTTTTGAAAATTAGATGTTTATTTTTTGGTTGAAAATGTAACATTTTTTCTTAATTCGTTGCTTTTTGGTAGAAAATAAATCTTTTTGATTGAAAATGTCACTATTTTTTGAAAATCCGCTGTTTGTTGGTTGAAAACGTAAAAAAACTAAAATATAAAAAAAATAAAATATAAAATAAATTAAACTATAAACACGAAATGAGATATCGAGTCGAAAGTTGCTGAAATTAAATAAAGGGTACTGTAGATGGTTTATCTAATCATAAATGCTTATAATTACAAAATAAAAATGTATGAAAAGTAATTTTTGTTTTGTAAATACAAACACGTTGTACCAGATAAAATTATTGTGTACCTTCTATTTCCTTTTCAAAACTTGAAACTCGATATCTCCTTGCATCTGGATAAGAGTTTGTAAAAAGTAAATGCTGGTAATGCAGATATTTCCTTATTTCTTGCAAATTTGTTGTGCAAAAAATTGTTATTAAATTCGAAGTCGGCTGCAAAGAATGATTTCAATTTTAATTAATTTGTGCATTGAATCTCTCTGAGTGTCCTATCTCGAAATCTAAGAATAATAAATCTCTGCGAAGAAGGGTCGATGATTTGAAAATGATGCTAAAGTTTTGTAGATTTTGATATTTTCAATGAGAAATTTACACTTCTCCTTCAAGATATTCAAATCATAACTTTCTCTCTACTAATATAAAACCCAGATGAAAAAGTAATATATATATATATATATATATATATATGTGTGTGTGTGTGTATATATAGGTATAATTCTTCTGTCCGTGTGTATGTGACTGAACTCCTCCTAAACGGCTGAACCGATTTTGATGAAATTTTTTATGTGTGTTCCAGTGGATTAGAGAATGGTCTAGATTCACAATTCAGTCCACTGAAAAATGTTTATTTAATTAATTTTTTATTTATAAATTAGGACAACAGGACAACGTCTGTCGGGTCCGCTATAGTTTATATTTAAATTTTTATTTTTAAATCTATTATATATGAGATTTCATTTTATTACACTACCTTTCTCCAACCGAGCAAGTCACGCCTACCCCGAAAGGGAAATGGCTTAATGGTATAATAATAATAATAATATATAAAATTATATATAATTTTTCAATCAAAATTTAATTTCACTGTTTCCCGGAAATCGTAAAATCTTAAGAAATTTTTTTTATTTTGCTCAAAAAGACATCGTTCGTTGAAGTTGGCAAAATTTATTGAAGCATAATTTGATCGAAAATAATTATGAATAAGTTATTCATTATTTTTTTTTATACAAACCCTCGAAGACCTGAAAGAGTCACGACATTTCGAAAAAAGTTCTGGAAAAATTGAAAAAATCATGAAATTTTGGAAAAAATGACTGCATTTTTTTTATTCGAAAAATTAATTTAAAAGATTATTAATCAAAGTCTTAATAATTATTTTCATGCGCTGCAGCGATAAATGGTGGAGATTAAGAATTTGTGTCGAAAATAAGTTCGACTACTTGGTTAAAAATTCCTTTTTTTGTTGTTGAAAATTTTTGATTGAAAATTGCACTATTTTTTAAAAATTCATTGTTTTTGGTTGAAAATGTAACTATTCTATTTGTTTTGTTATTGTTTTAAAATTAATTTTCTTACTAGGGGAGATGAAAAAAGCTGAAACCGTCTACTTAGATAGAAAACGGTTTATGAGAAAAAATCGTTGAAAGAAACTCGTGCACAATCACTATCGGTTTGAATTATAGGACAATCGAGCAAGCTACGATGGAGCAATGGTCTAAGTTGCAAACTGCAAACTCTCTCGTCATGGGTTCACGTCCTGGTACATTAAAATTTTTTTTTTATTTCTATTCCTTTTTTTGAATAGTTTAACCTTGAATATGCATAAATATTATAAAAACAATAGTAAAGAGTTTAAAAAAAATATTTTAAGAATAAAAAAATTATTTTTGACACCAAAATATTTTTATCAATCAGTTCATATTTGCAGCATAATTGTTTGTTTTGAAAAATGAATTTTAATCGAATATTCCAAAACATTTTGAAACATTTCAAAAAGTATCATAAAATTGTTAAAAAAGATTCTGGAAGATTTTAAGGCAATTTTTATAACTTTGCACAATTATTGAAATTTTTCCTGATTTTTTTTTAATTATTAGAAAAAAATCAGGAAAAATTTTAACTCATTTGAAACACAGTTTTGAAACTTAAAAAGATAATTTTAATATTGAGAAGATTTTAAAGAAAAAAAAAAATTTTAATTTTTGAAAAAAAATTCATTTTTGTGATTGAAAATTTAAATTTATGTATTCTTTTAATTTGATGTTTTTAAAAGGAAATTAATTGTATAGGTTAAAAATTAATTTTTTTTATTGAAGATTGAACTTTTTTAGAAAACTCGTTGTTTATTGGTTGAAAATTTAAGTATTCTTCCAACATATTTCGGATTATTTCTCGGAATTTTTAGAAATCTTTTGAAATGTTTTCAAATCTTGAGAAATTTTTTTGAAAACAAAAATTCTATATTTTGCTTTTATTTATAAAAAATCTTTTGTAGTCATAAATTATTTTTGAATCTCTTTAATACTTTTAAATATCTCTTACAGTTGCCAGATGCATGGAATTTAAAAAAAAATTCTAGATTTTTTGTTATTCAAAGGTTAACTTAAAATACTATATCATTTTAAATTTCGTTTTGTTTTGGTAGAAAATTTCAACTATTTGGTTAAAAATTCCCTTTTTTTTGAAAATTTTTCATAACAGTTCAATTTTGCAACCAATGAGATAAATTTTCAACTAAGATGATGAATTTTCTAACCAAAAAGACGAATTTCTGACTAAAAATGATCAATTTCCGTAAAAAAAAAGAATTTTCAACGAAATAATTGAATTTTCAACCAAAGAGATGAACTGTCAAACAGAAAAACAAATTTTTACCAAAGAAGTTCATCTTCTACCTAAGTAGTTGAATTTTTAATTAAAAAAGAACCATTTTCCATGAAATAGTAAAACTTTCAACTATAGACCTAACTGGATTAGTGAAATTTTCAGTTGAAAATATTGATTTTCAGTTTAAAAAACGAATTTTTAAGCAAGTAGTTCAATTTTCGTTTGAAATAATGAATTTTCAACGAATAATGTAAAAGTAGATATTTCAACCAAAAAATATTTTGATTTGAAATAAAAAACAGCTATATTCAAAAAAAAAAAAAGAATTTTCAACTAAGGAGATGGATTTCGAAACAAGAAGACAAATTTTAAAGAAAACAGTTGCATTTTTAACCAAACCATACAACTTTTAATTATAACAAAATGTTTAAACTTACAAAAAATATTTCATTTAATAATGTTTTTCGCAAATAAATTCTTTCTGGCTGTCGCTTCTTTCCCAATTTTTTAAAAATTGTTGAATTCTAATAAGTGATGTTTTATTTTTGCGGAAAAAACATTCTCCATAACTCTACTTTTCCAATTTTAAAAGTAAATTTTGTTTGCTGAAATCATTTAAGCAATATTTAGAACAAAATGTTCAATCGTTTTTTAAAAATTGGTAAGAAGCAACAGTAAGGAAAAATTCAGTTGCAATAACTATTGTTAAAATAATTATTCTCCATAATTTATTTTTGGAATTTGCAAAATCTTTCAATTGTCTTAAAATCGCCTAGATCCTGTTTCGTGTGTTTTAAAATAAAATCTCAATCATTGAACATTTTCCCAGAAATCTCATTATCGGTACCGATAACTATTTTGGTTTCCGGTACCGACAGTTAACACATTACGCAAATTATGATATATTTACCGGTGTGGAAAAATTTAAAAATTGTATACTGCAGTAGCAAAATTTTAAGAGCAGAATTATTTCCTAATATTAAAAAAATCCTTTGCAATTAAAATGTTTTCTGTTATCAATAATGTTTAGAAACATTTGGAAAAAATTTTATCATGAAATACAATCACTAATTTGGAAACCTTTATTTACACAATATTGATGTTGCAGTAAATTCGTAATATTAATTAATAGACTTAATCAATAGACAGTTAACTTAAACAGGCTGCAAGAATAAAAAAGAAATACATTTGGACTGTGACTGACAATATTCTTAAAAATTAAAAAAAAATTGAACGGTAAGAATAAAAAACGAATACCTTCGGACAAGCACAAAAATAGGATTCATTTCGGAAAAGAAGCCCGCTTGAAAAGTCACGCTTTAAAAAGACAAGAAATAAAAATTAATTATTCTCTTTTGATGATCTAACAAACATGTCCTCTTCTTTTTTCATACCTTGCTTTGTCCATGAAATCATTAATATCGGTTAATGTATAATATACATAATTATATATATAATATAAATAATCTATATTATAAATATGTTCAATCGTATGTATATTTTTGAGACAAAATTTTAAATATAAATAAATGACCGAATCCATTTCAAATCAGGCAGGTTTTACACTTGAAGTTGCAGTAAAAGATATCATAAATGCGTAAGAGAACTTTTTTAAATGTGCAAACTATTTTCTCAACATTTTTTTTTATCTGTTGTTGTTTTCAAGAAACATGCGAAAATTCGATTTTATGAAAAAAAATTCTACTGGCCACAAAAGTTGTTTAGCCCGCATTAAACTTACGATGTATTTTCCTTATGATAGTACAAATTCAACAAAAAATTGGCAAAAAATATAAGTGTGGGTTTTTTTAGAAATACACTACCAGGATCTGAAAAGAAATCGTAAATATCTCAATTAGTTCAAAAGTTATACGAGTTTAAAGAAAAAATTGGGGTTTTTTTTTAAACAAAGACAAAAATTCAAATACGCATAACTCTGTAAAAAAATTTTTTTCACAAATCTCAAAAATATGTATCGCCTAATTTCCTCTAAAAAACAACATATTTTATCCCTGAAAGATTCTGAAACTTCAAGTGTAGAACCTGCCTGATTTGAAATGGGTTCGGTCAAATAATGAACTATTTTTTCTTTCTCAAATTATTTGAACAACGTAAAATTATTATGTTTTTGTTTAATCACTCACTCATTTTTTTGAGTATATTTATAAACAATTTAATACGTATGTTTTCTGGGTATGTAACTTTCTTTAATTGTCAAGTAATTGTCTAACATTATAATAACATTTGGTTCTTAATTATTAAAATTTTGCTCTTAATTCTGCATTTTTAATAAAAAACAACATAATGTAACATAATCTGAATATAATAATTAATAAATAAAAATAATGGACTCTGGTGGTAAATAATTGTGCAGTTTGCAGTTTGTGCTAATGGTAACTCCTCGAGTATCATTTTAGAAATTGCTAACTTTCATCATTTACCGACGCGCAACGGGCACCTTTAAAGTAACTCTTAGTTCCATCCGCCAAGAGGGCGCAGTTATCAGCGCATTGTAACAAATCACGATTAATTTGGCGCGAAATTTGAACTGTTTTTAAATTTAAGTTTATTAAATTTGCCCTCCAGTGAGTTCCTTCCACTTAAGAGCGAAAGCTCTTCTGGCCCATGCCTCCGACTCTGACGATTCCAACGTTGATAAAATAGTTCAATAGTCAGCGTGAAATAAATCAATAAAAACGGAAAATAGATGCAGTTTTAAAAGCTAAATAAGGCTGAACACAAATAAAAACACAAAACTACTTTGAATTTAAGAATGAATATATTCAAGATCTGTTCACTGTAATTTCTTCAAGTCAAATTTCTATACTAATACATATAGAGACATCGGAGACAAAAGTTTCGCGTCGCGAGCGGATAAGATTCTGATCTCGAAAATCGATGTTGCTCGCTGGCTCCTGGATCGCGCAGCGATCCAGGGGTATCCCGCGCAATCCTACTCTCAATCATACCCATACTTCCAACCAATCAGAATTCATATTTACACCCCCAACTTGACTAAAGCATGACCTAATTCCTCGTCAAACCATGATGAAATCGCGGCCTAGTTAGCTTCTTGAAAAATACCCATTAACCACGTTTCCTCGATTTAGGCTCAAATCTCATTTCATGCTTCACTATCAAAAACGGCAAATAATTAACAGTAATAAAAAGTTCATTAGTTTTTACAGCTTTCGCACAAATAAAAATCAGCTTAAATTCTGGTTCAAACTAGTTAATAACAATGGCTTCTTTATTTGTTTTAACTATTCTAGCACGAAATCTCGAAGTTATCTTTTGTGAGTCTAACTAAGCCTCTTTCCTAAAACTCCTTTGAAGTCATTCAATTTATGTTTCTTTCATACTTATTCCGCATTCTAAACTAGAGCTGAAAACAAAACTTGTAGCAAACAACATTCTTTTCCAATTACACACAAATCATAAAGTCAAAATGAAATTCAACGTTAGAAATTTCTTAAACTACAGAGTCAGTTCGCTTTCTTAAAATACCAAGTCTCTCTCTATAAATTATTCAATTGTTTATTAACCCAAATAATTATTAATGATTTAATAATCCCATTAGTAAATTTACTTCTAACCAAAATGGATTTGAACGAGGTTTTAATATCTCATGTCTTTTCGCATGTCCGTGTGGTGCTGCCCCTAGTGGACAGTAAGGGCATTAATGAACAATCACAGATTGTTACAGCATGTTTTTCACATTCTCTTATTCCATTAGATCGGCAATCTCCCACCTCATCTCTGCTGATAGCTATCATGAGATGCCAGGGAACTATATTCAACCAGAATATCCCATATGCAAGCACCTTTCAATTAAGGATGTTCACTACTTATCTAAACCTCAAAAATGAGCATTCTTGGAAATGATTCATAAAATGGAGAAAAATATTCCTCTTGTTAATTGTAACTAATTTTTGAAGAGAAATGATTGCGAACTTCATAAATAATATTAGTATGGTAAAATTGTTTATTTAACAATAGTTTTTAGAGTTTTACGTTTTCGCTTTCTCTTCAGATAGAATTTGCAATTTTTATTTAATCCTAATGCTGTAGGGCTAATTTTATTCCTTAAAAAGTTCTCTACAAATCTCTTAGGTAGGTTTTGAGATCGAAAATTGTAATATTAAAGCATTAAATAAACTCTACAACATAATTACTAAATAAGAATTGAAACTTTTACTCGCAGAGGAAGGAAAAAATATACATCTTTGAATAACTATTGTTAAATAAACAATTTTAACTTGAAATATTATTTTTTAAAGTTCGCGTTCAGTTCTCCTCCAAAGTGAGTTACAACTAACAATAGGAATATTTTCCTTGATTTTATAAATAATTTAAAATTAGCCCGCGTAAAATGTAGTATACTCATAATATGTCCATTATTACAGCACTGGGAGCAACTACGAAATCGAACCTGAAAATGTTGAAGTTCCAGTAAACCGCTCTCTGGATGACAATAACCGGAGTACTTCCGAAGAAGGTACGTATTTTATTAAATACTATAATACACCCTGAAAGTAAATGAATCTCTGTCAAGAAAAGAAATACCTAAAAGAATCCCCATCTGAATCAAGTTATTTATTTTCAGATATGTCTCTTGGGGAATGTTTAAAACATTCAACGGAGAAACAGGAACTGCGAATTTAAACCGACACAGTAGGTTTGTGTCAGGTCCCCCTACTGACGTCTCCACAAGCCGCCCAAGCTCAATATCCACCACTCTTGCTACCGCGATGTCATCGAATTCGAGAAGTTGGTCGCTACCAAATATTTGACCTATACAAGTGGAAAGGAATAGGAGGGAAAAGAGAAAATCGGAAAGTGGCTGCGTGATAGAGCTGAGAAGAAATTTGCTACGATTCCCGAAGACCAAAAGTTACATTATTTTAACGTACTGATGGGGATCTTAAGAAGAGCGCATGACAGTTAGTAAACCTTTTAGCTCATTCAACTGTGGGGAGTAAATTATTCCCGTTACGTTACTGCTCGCCGCCATGTTGCGCATGTGCGGTAAGAGCCCGCAAATTCTCACCGGTACATCTTGCCGATTGCGCCAGAGATGGGTTGTGACATGTCACTCGAGGTTTTCTACGTATAATGCATAAACGACGTAATATACGTAGAAAATTGTAGAAAACTATGTATAATACATATCAAAGATGGCGGACGTAATTCACGTGTGCTCGGATAGAGCATAATATAACCTCACTTTTTTGAATTATGCTTACGTGTACCTAAAGACCTGAAATCTGTAGCACTGTTCCTGATCATTAAATTTTTTTCTAAAATGATGCTAAACAAAAATAAGTCAAGAACAGCCAATATCCCTTGGAAAGATATAAATTTTAAGCGTATGAAAATAAAAGTAAATAACAAGGATCCGTTTGCTTAGGATACCATGTTGTCGTACTTACCATATACTCGTGCTCCACATGCTTGAAAACGTTGCAGATTATTAAGTACAATAAACACCTATATTACTATTTAAAAAAAAAAGTTTGTGTATGAAAGTGATAAATAATGACAAATAATTAATTAATTGCTCAATATTAGTTGTTTCTGTAAGGCAATTGGGTAATGTTAGAATAACGAATTCAAAAATCCCGCCCATATAGTCACGTGATCAAATGTAAAATACATTTGTAGAAAACTCAGGACGTAATATACGTAGTAATATACATGTCGAAAAACATGTAATATACGTGATGTATTATACGTACCCATCCCTGGCTAGCGCCTGGATCGAGCAGTTAGCTCGTGTGCGCTCTCTCTCTGTATTAAGGGACGCTTCCCTCTAGAATGTTAAATCAGTAAACTAAAGTATCAGTTCAAATGTGTTCCTACTTCTATTCAATTACCTTCTGATGAGGTTCTATGGGGACCTCGTGCGATATTCTCTCGTCTGGTGAATTCTGAGGATTGCCTACACTTCAATCTCAGGAACCTTTCCGCTGTACACCAGGGCAACTAAGAAGCACTACACTGTAAAAAAATCAACGAAATTTTACATCGTCAGGCGTAGGAAATAAAAGGACCCTGCACGAACGTGGTAACTTTCCGCGGCGAGATGTAAAATCCACGAAGGAATAGTAAGGAGTGGTATCACCCTATGTGTTTGGTGAGCAGAGGTGGGACAAGCGACGTCCAAGAATTCGTTAATGCTTGCCACGAATGAAAACTCGTATGCACGGTGGTGCACATGCGCAGAGCTGTTTTCGCAGTCACGTGTTATACCCACTCCCCTACATTATATTTGACATCTCGATGCATATGTAGGTTATGTTCGTTTGTGTTTTTATTTTGTTGGGTGTATATCACGTTCCTGAATTAAAATCGAGAAGGAAAATGGCATCAAAAATACGAAAAGGATGTAGAAAGTGTAAGTACTACAATAACATTATTATAATCATTTATGGATTACGTAAGTAAGGGATAAAGTTAATTTCAGTGAACAAAATATTGTACGTTAATATGTGCAAAATTTTTATATTTTATATGTACTCTTTAAATTTTATTGAAACATTCACATTCACAATTTTATTTTACTAAACCGGCAGCACAGAAATGTTCAAAACAAAACACAAGTTCGAAACTTCAAACACGTGTTGACATCGTTGGCATGGCAACCGCCAGTGCGCATGTGCACCACCGTGCATACGAGTTTTCATTCGTGGCCAGCATTAACGAATTCTTGGACGTCGCTGGTCCCACTCCCCACTTACAGGGATACTACTCCTTACTATTCCTTCGTGGTAAAATCGCACTCTGTTGGGAATTTTAAAAATTTGACCGTAACATTTCCATCCAGTGGCGAAATTTCGAAGCTGCTAATGGGTTTTTACCTAGCGAGAGTAATAATAACCTAAAAATTTCATGGGAAAGCTTTGAAATGAATCCTTTGCAAATCTGACTTTCGTCTTTAATTGCTTTCTCTACATTTTTGCAGTACTTATAAAGTACATAGATTATTTCAGATACAAATATAAATTAATATATATACAACAAAATTTAGGTTATGTTTCTACAAGGACGCCGAGATGCTTCAAACTTTTTCCACGCGAGTTTATTCAAATTCACTTAATATATATCTCTATCTCTGTAGAACCAGAAACAAGGACAATTTTTGACACGCTTTGACACGTATAGCGAATAACCGATTAAGTTTGAAGCTACATTGGATCATGGATTGATTCATGGTTATCTACCTACAATAATACATTTTATTATTACAACACTTATTAACATCAAAAATGTAAAATCACATAATTCCAAACATAAAATTACGAACACATTGTAATATTCAGTTCGGTACCGTGGAATCCTGCTACTTTAGTCCGTAAGATTACAACGACAGTTGGCGGAAAATTACCACGCTAGTGCAGGGACCTTTTATTTCGTACGACCGACGGTGTAATTTTCAATAACGAATGTGAAATAACATGCGCTGCCGCGGCGTATTTTATGCATCAGTGCAATTTTACCGCGACAGAATAAGTAAAATTTCGAGGACATTTTTTACAGTGTAACTAACCCCATACAACGTATGCATGCACGTTTGCCAGACGACAGTCTCTATGCGCTGAGGAGATTCAAGACGTTACACTAATAGCCTGAAACGTTACAGGTACGTGCCTGGAATATCCCGCGGGCACCTTGGGTACATTCTACTGGAACGTTCCAGGCACGTCCTTAAAATGTATAAAATGTCCGCCCCTTTGGAACGTTCCTGGAACGTCCGACTGGTACCTAAAGGATACTTACTGTTATTGTTATTTTTGAAAATAAATATCTTGTAAACCGCCAGAGATAGGTCAAATGGATTCCATTTTTGAGTTTTGAGTACCACATACACTACAGTATAATAACAAAACATTCATATTATAAACCTACATCAATTTTTACCTATCTCTACTTACGGTTTACGCGATATTTATTGCTAATAATAATAGTAACAATAAGGCTAAGTCTGCTTCATGTCCCAGTGGGACGTTCCTGAAACGTTCCAAAAGGACGGACATTTTACACGTTCTGGGGACGTGGCTGGAGCGTTCCAGTGGAACGTTCCCAAGGTGCCCGCGGGACGTTCCTGAAACGTGACATGCTATTAGGGTATTGTGTCATGTATTTTAAACGAACTTAGTCGTAAACTAGTAACTCGAATAAATGTTTCATACCAGATAGATGGGAAGGGAGAAAGACCAACGTTTGCCTGGTATAGAAAATCCATTCGACTTACTGATTCAGGATTAAAGCGACCAACTTCTTAAATTTGAAAAAGAGCTAAATGGAATATAGTTTAAATTAAAATTTTATGTTTAGGAATCCCAATATGTGTTCTATGTATAATAGCCAAATCGGTTCCCTGCTAGAAATTTCTGATAGAACTTTCTTTCCGAAGCTTTCCA
>CAKNYM010034261.1:0-43740 GCA_932195095.1 Andricus curvator
CACCAATCTATTGTATGACTATACAATAATCGAGGAAGAGAGATCAACCCAATTCTACAAGCCGTCTCCCTCACCAGAATACCTGAGCTTCTGAAAAGGGTCCATTGACAAAAGAAGAAATGAAAACACACGGAACCAACAATAAAAGGATTACAAAAATGTTTCAAGCAACGATAAACTAAATCTTTGGTAAGTTTGTGCATTGACTATTGTTATCCCTTATTTATTTCTCTAATTTATTTGAAATCTCGTCACTAAATTCTTTTCCTTTTTTTAAAGGGTGGACACCAAGAAGAGGTTTCTCTGAAATTCTGGCAGTTCCATGCTGCGCAAAATCTATTTAATGTAACAATTTAAACAAGACTCAGACATTTCACATTTGTAAAATTGATGTTAATAAATTATAATCTTAAACTATTTTAATCTAAAAAATTGGATTGTCTCAACCTTTCGTCTTTGCTTTTTCCTCAATCCTCGTTTTCTATTTTGTAACGCGCTCGATTGGGTATTCATCTCGCTCGATAATGTATTCACCTCGCGCTACGTGCTCGGACACTTCTGCCTGACGCTCTAAGCTCGGTTCCTCTAGGTTTTCGCACTTCGTGTGCTCGCTATTGCGCGCTTCGCGGGCTAATACTCTCTTAGTAAGCTACATCGTTATGACCTGCTTTTGGTTCTATTATGTTAGTTTTACCTAAAAATTAAAACTAATTTACTTAAGGTTCTATCGACCTTAAGAAACACATTCTCATCAAGACAATCGCGCTTGTTTTTGTTCATCGTATAATAGAAACCCAAAAGTTTGAGCGTGCTTACGGCGCGCGATTTTTTCGTCGCGCTTCGCGTATATTTCCGTATCTTTTTAATAAATCATACAATCAGAAAGATTTTTCCAACTATCTGAAAAGGGGAGGAAAAAAGTATCTAAGTCGTTTTTGGAACATATATATGATAAATTTTTTAATGATTATCGAAAAATGGCCATTTGACAAAAACCAGGTGTGGGGGGGGGGGGTAGAATTTTACGCAAATGCAATACCGTCGCTAAATGAGAATGTAAAAATAGAATAAATTGTTCCAATTTTCAAGTACCATGAGCATTAATTATTATTATATCATTAAGGCATTTCCCTTTCGGGGTAGGCGTGACTCGCTCGGTTGGAAAATAGTAATGTGGGGAAGGAGGTATAGGTTTTTTAGATTGATCTAGAATTTTCGAGTTATTTATTCAAATAAGGTATTCGTTCCGCAACACTGCTCTGACGCAGGTTGCTGATCAATCTCTCTAGCGATCACGCCAAGTGAAGAGCATCATAAGGTTCTTATGTGAGGTTCCCCACTCGGGCCCATTAGTATCCAAGGCCTTTTGTTTCAGCCGTCATTCACTCTACTCACATTATTTTTATAAACTATTTGTAGCCACTCTTTCCTGTCCTGGCATACTTATCTAGCTTCCTTCACGGCCATGCATTTTTTTATGCAAGCTCTCGTGTTTCTATGGCTTCTTATATCTCTTCGGAATAATGTCTTATTCACAGATTCTAACCATTCTTTCCGCAGTCTACCTCTGGGCATTCTGCCATTTACTTTACCTTTATACATTTGTTTGGTCAGTCGTTCATCTGTTATTCTTTCAACATGTCCGAACCATCTTAACTGATTTCTTTCCCATGTGTCCACTATTGTCACTTTCGTACCATATTCTTTGAGGATTATTTCTTTTCTCACTTTGTCCATCAGTGTTTCCCCGCAAATTGTGCGCAGAGGTTTCATGCCAATCGCGTTAATTTTACTCTTATCCTTTTCTTGGCGGGTCCATGTCTCCCTACCTTCTAGCACAGTCGGTACTAATATAGAATTATGTATTGGCATTTAAGCTTTTTTTTTATATATTCTTAATTCTGAGAATAGACCGTGCTCTCCCGATAACCTTTTGACCCTCGTTTGTGCGCCTATCTAACTCCCTATCTATCTTGCCGTCACTAGTGAATAAGCTACTCAGATATACATATGTATTCATCAACTTGTTCTAATCTCTCATCGTTTAGAACAATGTTGCACATTATTTTCTCACCTTTTCCTTCAAACACTATGATTTTTGTTTTGTTTACGTTACTTTTGAGGCCCATGTTCTTCATGCTTTTATTTAGTTTGCTCAACATTCTTTGCAAGTCTTCGATTGATTCTGCTCTAACAACCTTGTCAGCTGCGAAAGCTAACCCACGTACCCTCACTGTCTCGAGATCTACACCTTCTTCGTCGAAGAGGGCCATTCTTAAACACTTGTCCATGAATATGATACACAGCCAAGAAGTCATAACGCATCCTTGTTTAACGCCTTGCATAATATCGAACCAGTCACTCAGTTTGCTTCAACCCTTACACTCGCTTTGTTACCTGCATATATTGTTTTTATTGCTTGTAGGAGCCATCCATTGACTCCGTACTCTTTGAGGACTTCCCAAAGTTTACTTCTATCCACCTTGTCAAATGCTTTTTCCAGATCAACAAACGCACAATAAACTTTCTTTCCTACTTTTAAACATTTTCTGTGATGTTTCTTAAGCTAAATATTTGATCCGTACATGATCTTTCTGACATAAATCGACTTTGGACTTCCCATATGTTTTCTTCTGTTATTTTTATTACCCTACGAATAAGTATTTTTGAGTACATTTTACTTACGGTACTTAATAAGCTGATACATCTGTAATTATTGCAGTTTCCTTCATCTCCCTTTCTCTTCTATATTTGTACGATAATCGCTTTCCTCCACTCTTCTGGGACTTCCCACATCTCGATACATAAATTGATCAATTCGCATAGCCTGTGAGGCATGTACTCGCCATTATATCTCTAACTTCAGCGACACAGACTTTCTCAATTGGGTTTTCTGATGCCTTGTGTTCTATGTCGCAGCTCTGTTGTCCTATGGCTTCTCGTCCTAATAATTCTTTAAAAGAGTCTTTCAAAGCGTCTGCTATCCCGTCTGTATCATATAGCATTTCACCTTTGCTGTTTCCCATGCGGACAAATTCTGTACTTATACTTTCCTCCACCTATTTAAATATTAGTTTGTTGCTTTCTTCTCAGTCGTTTTGTATTTTTTTCTCTTCTTCTGTGCTGATTTTATCTTCACTTTCCTTGACTACTCGTTTAACTTTCCTATTTTTGTGTCATCATTCCACTATGCATCACAAGACTTCCTTCCTACAACTGCCGTACCGCACACTTCAGTCGCAGTTTTGACAATGATATCCTGTAGCATAGTCCATGCGCCCTCTATATCTTTATTGCTTATAAGCGCTTCCCAAGTTGCCCTATGTATGCGTTCGTTCAACTCAATCTGAGAATCTATTCGCACTTCCGGTTTCTGTAAATTTTCAAGCATCATTCGCGTTTATTTCGTTTTTTTTTCTCTTTCTCTCATTCCCCGCCCTAAGTTTATTTTGGAGACTAGAAGATAGCAGTATTGCATTTGGAACCCCTCATGACTCTTGTATCCTTGACTAGTTCTCTTTGTCTTTGATCCACAATAATGAAGTCAATTATACTGTGGCTATTTCTTTTACGCCAGGTGTGCGTGTGGATCATTTTATGTCTGAACCAAGGATTTGTAATAAATAGGCCCTTTTCTAAGCATAAGCTAGCTTATCTTTCTCCGTCTTAATTTGTTCTTGAATCCTCAGAATTACCTAGCACCCTTTCTGTATTTGTACCCTGTATCTGTACTCTTAGCAGAATGATTCTTTCATCATGATCGCAAGTACTTATTGCATCATTTAAAGTGTCCCAGAAGGCGTCTTTGACTTTTCTCGGATCACTATCAACTGGGGCGTAGCAGGCTATGATAAATAATCTGCTGATTCCTACCTTCATTCTAGCCTACAGCAATCTGGGCGATACATATCTTTGAACTTTGAGATGCTGTCTTGCTTTTTCATTCATAATCAAACCGACTTCTTGACTACCATGTGATTCACTATCTACTCCTGACCATATTTCAAAACCGCCTTTCAACACCCCATTTTCCATGTTTCTACTTTCGCATCCCTTTTTCTTTGTATCAGGTACACATAAAATATCTAGCTTCCACCAAAACTTCTGTTACCGGGGGGGATGGGGGGGGGGGGGAGGAATGGAAACCGAGAGAGTCGCAATTGGTTCATGTTTTATGTTGAGGTGGTCAGCAGCCTTCAGCAGCGTTGTATTAGGCTGGCTAACTAACCTGACCTTCAGTTTAGGAGACTTGAAGAGTATACTATAAGCCAATCCAATCGGTCAATTCTTTCGAAAGTTATCGTGCTCACAGGTAGACATACATACATACTATAACCTGGCCTTTTTCATGTTTTATGTTATTGATCTTATTGGCTGAGGCATAGGCCAATCAGACATGCATGCTTTTATTTTATATCCTATTGGCTCTATCTAAGCCAATCCTAAATTAGGAGTTAAAGAACTTTCACTTAAATTGATCATGTATTTTTTTATAAAAAAAAGATAACTATCGACCTACTGATTTATTGGCCACTCAATTTCAAAACATTAACTATGACCTACTGGTTTATTGGTTACTTGATATCTGTTAAATGAATATTCTTTTATGCCTGAAGGGCGCCAAATCGTCTATCGATAAAAACCTTAAACGACCAAAAGGTATTGCATTATTTTAGTTCTAATTACTGCTCATAGTTACTTTTTAGTTTTTTCCCCCCTAGCTCAACACAGAGAGGGGCAGGGTGAGGAATAGACTGAACAAGGAAGACAATTCAGATCATTAGTATTACGTAAATACGACCAAAAATACGGGTCACGAAGAGATTCATTTACTTCCGGCCATTGATGCCTCACATGTCCAAAGAAACAACCCCGTGCAGAAACAACCCCGTGCAGAAACAAATCATTTTTCTAGTAGGAAATAACTATCTCCTTATGTTTATCTAGCCACGTTATGGCTATGTCCGATCCACGAATTTGCAACCAACGATCCTCCAATATGGTGGTCCATGAATGACACGAAAGGTCATTTAAGGTCACCGCCATCTTGGACGTTCGACCGTAACACATGCTCAACCCCGCACAGCCTTGAAATTTATAATTTTATGTCCTACGTCAATTATATGACTGACCTATAGACGAATTTCTGGAACAGGCTAGTGTTCACTAATTTAAGAATTATTATAAGTACGACGACATTTCCATCATTTATAAAGTACTACGAGATTTCAATCAATTATTAAGTACTACGACATTTCGAATGATGAGAAAAATACCTTTCCAACACTCTTCTACGAGTGCTAAACATCTCTTTTTCCAAGTAAAAGGCTCACGCCTGATGTGATAGTACTTTGAGGGATTCCTCTTTAGTTAAGGCACCACGCCCTGACAAAACTCACGTGGTATCACAAATTTTGATATAGCGATGGTTTACTAAAGTACCTCCCAGGACAAATCTGCACTTTGATTCAATGGCCGAACATAGAATGAGGAACGACATAATAGCGTCCTCCAGTAACTCACCATTTTCCCTAGTCCGTTCTATCACATAGTTTTGTAGTCTATGGCGAGCTACTTTACTAAGGTGCAACGCAGGTTCGACGCAAGCACACACAATGCACACTTATTATACCTGGTACGCGCTTGAAATGTCGGCTCCTAGCATGTTGACAGTTCGTATGCTAATCAGCCGGTGCCATCGCTCCCACGTGACCATGTTGTTTTGCTTGTGTGTGCTCCTTCCTTTCAGTTGAGGTGACTTGGAAATGTTTACTGTTCTTGAATGTGCGATACTGATTCACGAATGCCCAGTCGTGATTGTATAAAATTGTGGGTGGTGTAGAGTGCAGTCACGACTGCATAGCCGTGTGTGGTAGTGTTATGGGTGGTGTAGTGTGTGACAGCTGGCTTTGAGAGTGTGATGGCCGGGCCAGCCGGCCCTGAGTGTCTAGTGAACAAAAATAAAAGAAAGTTCGACGGAATTAGTGCTAGTTTATTTGACATAATAAGATGACATCCACCAGTCTGGCTACGGTTCGGAGCGAGCGGAATATACACCTAGGCCTCGAGGGGTTTCGTTAAGCCAACAGAACATCCTTTTTGAGGCATACTATCAGATGACAGCCTATCATTGATTCTGTGCTCGACCAGGTATTACTTTTGAATAATTTCCAATTGAATCTACTGTCAGGGCGTGCAGTTTAAATGATTTTTAGGGCGTGGTATAAAATACCACGTTACAATACATACAGACAGACACATTCGTAAAAAACTGTTTTTTTGGGTTCAGGGGGTCTCAAAACGTGGAATTTTGACAAAACACGGGCGGGGGTCAAATTTTACACAAATCTAATACCTGTTCTGGATGAGAATGTAAAAAGAAAAGTAGAACAAGTTTAGATTTAATTATTTTATTACAAGATAAGTGGGTCTCCTCTGAGACGTAAAAGTAATATTGTTTCGCTTGAGATATTTTGCAATCATTTAAACGACTAAAAATCATTCACTTGCTCCTGTTCATAAGGATGAAACGGGTACATGAAGGTACTAGAACATTAACGAACTCCTTCGAAACGTAATATGTACGATTGTACGTTGATGCTTATTACCCAAAATACGTTTGAAAAATTGTTAATTTCAACGGTTGCGATCTTGAGAAAGAACTATCCATAACAGGCTGAAAAATGGTTTAAATTAATGATTATTGTCTGAACGACTGGGGTGTAAATTGTGAGATCAGGAAATACTGAATAGATGGCGACATAGTGTGAGAGATTCGAAAAAACTAGACTTTTCTCCACCTTCCCTATAAAAAGGCAGAAGTAAAAGATTATTGTTTAAATAGTTGCCAAATATC
Source organism: Andricus curvator (assembly GCA_932195095.1). Classification (NCBI taxonomy): domain Eukaryota; kingdom Metazoa; phylum Arthropoda; class Insecta; order Hymenoptera; family Cynipidae; genus Andricus; species Andricus curvator. The sequence goes on from CAKNYM010034261.1 coordinate 6,857, forward strand.
TTAAGCAAAAAATGATACTTTTCATATTCGTGAATTGTGTCATTAGTTCCAGAGAATAAGAATTTTTCACGCTTTACACGCAAAAAATTGTTCAAATAAATGAAAATTGTTCGGGCGGAACCCCTCGAGGGGTTCCGCCATGATTCGGGAGCGACGCAGCGATTTTTTCGTGCGGGGCCGTCCCGGGCCCACTTTATTGTAACTTATTCTGTTACAAGACATTTTCTGTCACTTCATTTATTATTTTAGTGTAATTTTAATAATAGGAATCGACAATAACGAAAATTTTGAAATATTGTTCGTTATGTTACAAGTTTACAAACAACAATGAACAAGCGGAACGGTGGAAACGGGAAATAACGCAATCACAAAGACGGCTGCATTCATCACAAGATTTTTCTCGCTAGAAGTCACTAGCCAGCGATTGGACGTTTTGCGCGTTACGCCGAGTTTTGCGCTGCCATGGGACGGCAGCCTAAAAAGTCCCTTTAATTATATTTCAGAAATTAACCAAGGCGATTTGAGAGAGAAGAACGAGCAGTTTAGTTGGAGGTATTGCAGTTATTGAGATATCTTTAGATTGCGCAAAAGAGTTCGACGGGAACTAAAAATGCGCAGGATAGTGATACTGTGCACACGGAGAAAAATACATGTTGAAGAAGACTATCTAGATATTACTAATTAATATCTTAGCGATTTAACTATGGGACAGAAATCTAGATATTGAAGTAGAGCATCCATAGGTATTAAAAAGAAGATTTTACCTGACAATATCCAAGATATCAAAGGGCAGAATCTAAGATATTCCACAGAAATTTTTTAATTATGCAAAAATTACCTGTAAAGCATGCCAATTTCTATAAAATCCAAAAGGATTTTGCTCTGTTCTTGATGTCCGAATCCTCAAGCATTGATAATAATACGCTGTTCAAGGCTAACATAAGTGATGCCTGTAGCGCCAAGTCCTAATTTTCTTTAGAAAATTATGATATCCATGTCAAAAAACACTTAATCCATTTTCCGCCAAAATTTTTCACGCAATATATAACCGAAAAACCACAACACACACGACGATTGCTCAAGATACGGACAAAACGGTGTTAAAATCTTTTGACGCCACGCCACATGTCAACGACATTGCTCCGATAAAATTTCGCTTTTCTGATATCTTAGATATTAACGGTTAATATCACATATTTTATCCTTTCAATATAAACAGAAATTGCCCTTTAATATCTTGTATATTGAATAGAAGATATTAAATATTATACCGTAATATCTGTATATTATGGGTAAATATCAAAGTTTTTAATATCTACTTTTCAATATCTATTTTTCTGCGTGCATAATTATGCGCAGTAAAGTAACATGGATTTTTTGCTGCGCATAGGGGTTCGATGTCAGGTATGGCTGCCAAGTAAAGTTGAACGGCACTTGCAGCTGCGCAGTAGAGTTATATGGCACATGCACAGTGAGGTTAGGGGTTACTTTAAGATGCTCAGTAAAGCAACATAGACCTTACATCTGCGTAGCAGAGTTCAATGGCACATGTGGCTGCGCAGAAAAGTTAAAATGAAATTACAGCTACGCAGTAGAATTATATGACAATTACGACTGCGCAGTACAGTTAAATAGCACTTTGGGATGCGCGGTAAAATAAAAAGACACTCGTGCCTGCGCAATAAGGTAAGGGGTTACTTATAGGTGCACAATAAAGTGACATAGCACTAAAAAATGCGCAGTAAGTTCCATGCTACTTATGGGTGCGCAATTGTTACATCGAACTCGTGAGGTACAGTAATGTCAGTGGTCTTCGTGTATGCGCAGAAGAGTTACATAGAACTTTCTTCTGCGCAGTAGAGGTCCATGGAAGAACACTTATGGATGCGCAGAAATTTTAAGGGTACTTATAGATGCGGAAAGTTCCGGACCACGCTATATGTGTATACTGTACTACACTTACACAAGCAATGCAATGCTGAATTACTTTAGAATTACTTTATGAATTAATTGATTCAACGTTTGTCCAATACAATTATGAGTTCAAAATTTTAAACCCAGAAAGATGACATAAATTTTGGAAATTATATTAATCTGCTAGATTTTAATTAAACTCAGTTGGTATGGGGTTTTTCGCGGCACTGAAAACGAATTTGGTCTCAAATTTCAAAAATTCAAAAATTTCACTCAAATTTTGAAAATTTTATTAATTTGGTACATTTCTATGAAAGTCAGTACGAGGGTGGGTTTTGGGGGTTTACAACACAACCGGGGGGTCAAAATTCGAAAATTCTAAAACTTTACTTATATTCTGAAATTTTTAACATTAATATATTAACATATTAATTTATTAATATGGTGATTTACAAGAAAATCAGTACAAGGTGCGTTTTCTGGGCACAGAGAAGGAATTTGGCGTCAAACTTTAGGAATTCAGAAAAGAGACTCAATGTATTGTAAAAATGATTTGATACAAATCAATCCTTTTCTTCGACCGACGATGTTTAAGAATTTTAAATGAATTTTCTTAAAGAACAGCGTACTTTCTTAATAAGGTGCAGAAACAATGCCTTATTTCCAACACATATTCAACAAAATGTAAATAAATTTAATGTTCATAATTTAAATTACAATTTGATCTCTAAATTTGAAAAAACTAAATTTAATTTTCAAACTAAATGTCTACGTTTAGAAATTGAAAACATTGTAAAGAACATTTAAAGATTATGTCAATTTTCAAATTACTTAAAATACCGTTTTTCAAGAGTTATATCTGATGGCTCTATTAATAAGTTTTTTGACTCACAAGAGTTAAGTCTCCGAAATTTAAAATTTTCAAAGAGAGACGATTGCATAAAAAAGTTTGATTTATTGAAAAGCAGGTCATTATCTTCTAATAGAGAAATTAAAGATCTCTTTTTCTATATTTTAAGATGAATTTTTTAAAGTGAGTGAAGTCTCCTTAATTTTTTTGAGACTTCTATAACAATTTTTAATGTTTTCTAAATTTTTGACTCAAATTTTGACTTGGATTTTTCCAAATGGACATTGGTTTCTATCTTTCTTTTTCGTTGTTTGTTTACTCTTCGAAATTAATCTTATCTCAGGTACAAATTTATATTAATTATTATTCTTTTTTTAATTTTTTTGTTTTGTTTAATTATTGATAATTTCGAATATTATTGTATTTAGGTTTTAAAAACCTTTTGAAAAAAGTACGCAATTGTACCGAAACGTACGTAAAGGATGGAGTAAGGAGTTTTTTAATTAATAAATTTTGAGTTGGAAAGATGTTTTTGGCTCATTTTTTATTTAATTTGTATGTGGACCGTAAGACATGAAAAAATTCACAATTTAAAATTCTTAAGAGACTCAAATTTTTAAAATATTATGAAATCAGTTAGTTTCCACAAAAGTCAGTACGAGAGGATTTTTCGATGTACAAAACAGGAATTTGGGGTCAAAATTCAAAAATTCAAAAAAACTACCTAAATTTGGCAAATTTCATTCAATTAGAGGGTTTCCATGAGAGCCAGTACGAGGGAATTTTTCAAGTAACAGAACACAGATTTAAGGTGAAAATTCTAAAATTTGAGTGAAATTTTGGACATTTTAATAAATTGGTATATTTCCATGATAGACAGTACGAGGAGGTTTTTCGAGTTTCAGATTCAAATTTGTGGAAAACATTCGTATTTTGAGACTCGAAAATTTCCCTCGTTATGAAGATCACGGAAATGTACCATTTTATACAATTTTCAAAATTTGAAGTCAACTTTCTGTGTTCTGTTAATCAATAAACCCCTCGCAATCGACTTTCATATAAATCTACCAATTCAATAACATTGTCCAAAATTAAGGCCACTTTTAGAATTTAGACCCCAAATTTGCGTGCTATGACTGGAAAACCCTTCTCGGACTGACTTTCTTAAAAATCCAATCATTTAAAAAAATGTTCAAATTTAAGTCGCTTTTTTAATTTTGGAATTTTCACATCAAACTCGTATCCTGTGTTCTATGACTTAAATTTCCAAAATTTAGGTGGCTTTTATGAATTGACGATTTGTCACCTTAAATCCACATTCTGCTATTTAAAAAACTCCTTGTACTAACTTTCATAAAAATCTATCAGATTACTGAAATTTCCAAAATTTATGTCAACTTTCCGATTTTTCGAATTCTGAACCCATAATTATATTCTACAATCGATAAATTAATTAATTCATAAAGTAATTCTAAAGTTATTTAACATTGTATTCCTTGCGTAAGTGTAGTGCAGTGTACACATATAGCGTGGTCCAGAACCGGAGCAGAATTGCTTCTGTTTTATTTCCGATTGTGTTTTGGCCTCGGAACGTTCCGTATCTATAAGTTCCTTTAACATTACTGCGCATCCATAAGAACCCCTAGCATTACTGCACGCCATAAGTGCCACGTAACAACTGCACATCCATAAGTGGCATGGAACTATACACACTGCGCAGATGTTAGTGTAATGTAACGTTACTGCGCACCTAGATGTAACCGCTAACCTTACTGCGCAGACGAAAGTGTCGTTTTATTGTACTGCGCATCCGCGAGTGCCATTTGATTGTAATGAGCAGCCTTAATTGCCATCTAACTCTACTGCGCAGCTGCAAGTGTCGTTTAACTTTACTGTGCAACCATATGTGCCATTGAACTCTACATCACCGATGTCAGTACTATGTAACTCCACAGTAAATATGAAAGTTACCCCTAACCTTACTGTGTATCCGTAAGTGCCATTCAACTCTACTGCGTAGCTGTAAGTCCATTTTAACTTTTCTGCGCAGCTATATGTGCCATTGAATTCTGCTAGGCAGATGTAAGGACTATGTTGTTTTACTGCGCATCTAAAAGCAACCCCTAACCTCACTGTGCAGCTGTAAGTGCCATGTCACTATACTGCGCACCCGTAAGTGCCATGTAATTGCACTGTCCTTCCGTGAGTGTCATTTAACTGCACTACCCAGGAAAAAAGAACCCATTGAAAAGACGACTCCGTGAATTGCGTATCTGTCATTTGCAGATTGAGATTTTTAAAACTGAATTGGTTTGCGACTATATGAATCGGTCAGTTTCTCGAATGGCTTCGAATCTGCAATGTACTACAATGTCCATTTCAATCAAAGTCATATTGAATCGGTTTACCTCTTTTTGAATAAGACCGATTTTTTTCAGGTTAGGCTGCCATATTTCACATGACTTTTAAAATTTATAAATTATTGATAGATTAAGAGAAATCAGACGCAAAGCTACTAGATTCCCTTAGCTATTTTAGTTCTAGAGGATGTGAAGGCTTTTGTGGCTTATAAGTCTGTCAAAAAAATAATAACGCGCAAAATTCTGTTAAAAATCAATCGGCCTCAATCTGGAATTTCAGTGACAGATACGCTATTCAAACGACTTCGAAACCCATTCAAAGAAAGTGAATGGATTTTTGTTTCCTGGGTACGCAGCTGCATATGCCATGTTACTCTACTGCGCAGTTGCAAGAGCCGTGCAACTTTACTTCGCAGCCATATCTGCATCGAACTCTGATGCGCATCTTTATTTGGCGTCGAATTCTTTTGCGCAATCTCAAGATATCTCAATAATTGCAATAACTCCAACTAAACTGCTCCTTCTCTCTCAAATCGTCTTTGTTAATTTCTCAAATATAATTGAAGGAACTTTTTAGGCTGGATTCGATATTAAAGGGTTCCATAAGGGTCCGGCTTCGCACCCGGATCCTTAAGAAATTAAAGTGTCTAGTCCGGACCCGAATCTGTAAGGAACCTTTTGAGCTCCGGTTCACCCTAAAAGGTTCTGACCCCTGGTTTGTACTCTTCTGCTAATATACCTCCATTCCTCCATGGGACTGCCTCTTAACTTCAAAGACCATGGCGACTTTCAAACCCTGTGTCTGCTGTCAAATTTATTTTGGCGAATAAAGTGTGCTAAGTCGACATTTCGGCGATCAATTCGCTGAATACACATGTCAACTATCATCTTTTTGGAGTGCGTTGTACGCGGAAATTTCTTGACCCCAGTTTTTTTTCTGTGTATGCAACTGATCAGGATTTTGACAACAATGTACCACCATACAGTAGATAATGAGTTACAGTCGTTTATCTTAATTATCTGGCAAACTGACAAAAAATAAGCATTACTTTTGTTAGTATAATGTTTCAGGAAAGACCTAAAAAAAATTTTTCGCCTCTTTATTCATACTTTTTACCTTAATGAAACACTTTTATGGCATGTTTATACATTAGAATCAAAGCTTGAAGTTTAATGGTGAATATTTGTTGGTACAAAGTGTTCTTTCTTTAATATTTATAAATATTTGAATACTATTTATTTGACATTTCATTTTTTAACAGTAGATAACCAACAGTAAATAATCGGAAAATTACGAAAAATTTCGCTGTCAAAATTGGCAGCTCTGCGACTGTCTCGCAGTTGTTTCAAGTTAAAGGTTGTCTTTTTCTTATATTTTGATTCGTGAAGTTTTTAAATTCAAGTTTTTGTGAATATTAAGCTAAGAAAATAGTATAAATTATTAGTTAATAAAAAGCACATAAATTTTAGTTGTATTTTAAGGAGTCTTTCGAAAAAGATATCATTTTTAGGATTAAGGTAAGTAAGAATTCTGCACTCTTCTGTCATCGCTAGTCAAGTTAAATTGTATGAAGATAAAACATCTTGTACCAATCGCACCAATCTCACGAAATATTAAGATAAGAAAATGTCAATAATTAAAACTTTTGTGAGTTTTGTAAGGAAATCATAGTTTCAATAACTATTAGTTACTCAGTAAACTGATTTCAATTGTAAGTATACTAATTATAAATTATAATTATCCAGAATTGAGTATTCTGTCATGCCCAGGAGCAATACCAGAAACGATTATCTATTGATGGACAAAGGTGTCAAAATTGCACCCTTGACCAGGTCTAATAAAAATGTTCAATACAGCTGATTGATTAATTTTGTGATAATGTTTTCTATAAGATTACTCAATTGAATATATATGTAAGCTTGATTTAGAAACGATAATCTTTCTTTATTTTTGGAAACTGATGCAGTTAAATGCTGTTGAATTTTTTCCTATGTATTGTAGGGTGGTTTCCCCTATTATATGTTCAAATTTGTCTGGAAAGGTGAAACAGTTTTCAGAAGATTACATTTGCTTCATAAAATTATTGACCTGTGAGTTATAGTTTGTATGATTGCGAAAGAAAAAAAGTAAATTACCCCTTATTAACTGAAAGTCTTTGCTCCGGATATTAATGATATCTGCATTAACAATAGGTACATATTGTGAAATGTGAAGAAACAAAGCAGTTGGCATGGAACACGTGTTCAAATTTAAATCCACTACCAACACTTGTAAAACTTGTGATAAATAAAAATTCTTTCCAATTACGCAAACTCTATTTTCCTCCACTCGTATAGAACATGAAAGAAGACAAGCAATTTCATTCATCATCATACAAATTGTCAAAAAAATCAAATATTGGAAAATTTTTGTTTCTCTAATTTTTATGCATATCGCCCGGAAATTTTTTCGAATCCATACAAAAATAAATCAATTTTTTTTTCAAGTGAAAAGTAAGAAAAAAAGACGTTTTTGTAAATTTTATTCAGAGTCGTCAATATTAGGTGAATGAAGTTGAAACTCAATATTTCTCTTCACAAATTAGCCATAGAATACAAATAAAGTATTACTTTTTAAATACCACACCCATAAGTCTGTTTGATAGGGCCCCAAAGAAACCCCATTATTGAACAAATGGGTTTTGCGAGTTTTTGGCGCTAATTATGACTTTTTCAAGTTTTTTAAACGCAAATCATTTCTAGTACATAAAATGCTACTTTATACCAACAATCAAATGTTTAGATAAATTGTTTAAATAATATACTATTGTTTTTAGCAATTTTCTCTTAGAGTAGATTAAGAAAGTCGCGGGTTTTTCAAACATTTTTCACTTGTTGTCCAATTTTCAATTTGAGTAAGATGACAACTTAATTATTGTTAACAAAAATAACTGTTTTAACCATTTATTTTCATTGTTAATAATATTCTCTTAGAATAATGCTAGAAAATTATAGTTTTTCACAAATTTTCTACTTTTTGTCCAATTTGCAAATGGAGTGAGGTGAATAATCAATTAAAGCTAACAAAATTAGTTGTTTAAACAATTTATCATTATTGTTAATAATGTTCAATTTGAATAATGCAGGAAAGTTGCGGTTTTTTTTAAATTTGCAAATATTTGTCTACTTTTCACTTCAAGTGAATTAATGATCAATTCAATTGAGCAAAAATAGTTATTTAAATAAATTATTATTGTTCAAAATGGCCAACGGCCATGCCACGCTGAAAAAACCAGTTCTCGTCAGATCACTGAAGTTAAGCAGCGTTGGGCGCGGTTAGTACTTGAATGGGTGACCATTCGAGAATACTGTGTGCTGTTGGCATATTATGGGTGTGGTGAGCCCAAAATTGTAGTTATTTATAACTACAGGAAAACTATCCACCTAGAAACACTACCCGAATCGGGTAATGTCACGCCTACCCTAAAAGGGAAATGGCTTAATGGTATACATTATTGTTCAAACTTTCTTCTCCTATGGTAATGCTAGATAACTGCGGTTTTTTTTAAATTTCCAACTTTTTGCCCACTTTGTACTTAGAGTGAGGTAATATATAATCCGCTTTAGCAAAAATATTTGTTTAAACAAATTAGTATTGTTTATTACTATTTTCTCCTATAATAATGCTAGATAGTTTCCGTTTTTTCTGAAATTATTAACTTTTGGTCATCGTTATGGTTGGACTTTTTTGGGTTTATTCTTGTATAAATAAATTTATAACAATTTAGATATTATGAAAGAGATTTTTGTAGTTAAATCTTGAATAAAAAAACATAATTTCAATCAAAGTTACTGATGTTTACATCTGTCTTGTTTACGGACATAAATTGCTTCTTATCGTTTACCAAAAGTATGTCAGAATCGTAATTCTTAACATAATTTAGTACAGGTATGAAAAGCAAACGAATTTAATAGCTCTAGCTTACCATATATACATGTTGCATCATTCTTGAAACTTCGAGATCAATTTTTTTCGAAATATTATTATGTTACATGTAAGAGAAATAAATGACATAATAATTTGGCAAAATTTGAGTTTAAACCCTGTGGTAGACTGAATTGAACCTTATATCGATTTTTCTCAAGGGTAAATTTCAGAACCATCCTCATTAGCAAATAAAATGATTTCCGCTGACGAAGAACAAAAATTGTAAATCCTACTATTAGAAGGGGTGAACATTAACTATTTTTTTCAATCGAGATGATACTTTTCGGAAAATAAAACACTCTACTATTTAACCTGTTGACAGTGTGTTACGCATATTGCGTAAACAACATTGCCAAGATTGCGTTTGAAGCAATACGCGTCATGTGAAATAATTCATAATTCAAAATAATAATTCATTCAAAATAGCGGATCCCATATGGCGGATCGAAATTACACGAAATTGGCGGATTTTCATGAAACTTGGTGTGTTAGAGTTTTTTGGGTGTCTGAATTCGAATGTGGCATCAGAATTCCAAAATTCAAAATGGCTGATCCAATATGGCGAACAAAAATTCTGAAAAATCTAATGAGTTCGCGAATTTAAAAGAAAATTGGTACTATAGAGATCTTTATGTATCCCTAAAAATGAACATGGGGTCAAATTTCGTAAATTCAGAATGAGTGTTTTTTCAGTTCACTGGAAATACCAATTTTCATCATCGCCAAATTGGATTAGCCCTTTAGAAATTTCATATTTTGGTCCCGAATTCGTATTCAGCGAACCAAACAGCCTTCTAGTACCAATTATTATCCAAATCCGCAAACTTACAGCATTTTTTTAAATGTTTGGTCGCCATATTAGATCAGCCATTCCGATATTTCGAATTTTGACCTTGAATTCGTATGCAGCTTAGTACCAATTTTCAATGAAATCCATTCAGTAGAATTTTCCACACATTTTGGGCCCACTTTGTGATTTTCGATCTACATAGTGAATGGGTTAAGATCCTTTTTGGTCAAGATTAAAGCCTATCGCAACGGTCATAAGAGTAAAAACTCTTTTCTTCTAATTTTTAATTAAAATTTCAAACGGTATTGAAAAAGTAATATTAAAACGTTTTTGAATCTAAAAAATGACACCTTTTCTCTTTTTTAACTTTCCTTTTAAAACCAACTTCGTGGTCTTGATATTTTGCTGCGAAAGTGATGCCCGGGAAAGGATTGCTCTGTGTAGGCTTGTCACAACCCGGACATTCACATTTTGGGATGAAAATTCAACTAATTTGGTTAACAATTAATTTTTCTTTAGTTGAAGATTCATCATTTTAGTTAAAAATTATCTTTCTTTTTCTTTAAGAATGTAACTATTTTGTTGAAAATTCGTCTTATTTGTCTTGAAAACTCGACATTTTGGATGAGATTTTTTTTTTAATCGACTGAAAAATCTTCCTTGGTTGAAACCTCAACTCTTTTGTTAAAAAATCCTTTTTTCGATTTGAAAATGAGTTTTTTTGGTGAGTATTCCAATAATGTGTTAAAAATTCGTATTTTTTGGTTTAATTCAACTGGTTTTGATAAAAAATTAGGATATATTTTGGTGGAAATATCAACTATTACATTTTTCGTTGAGAATTCCTTTCTTTATCGAAGGTTCATCACTTTAGTTAAAAATTGAACGATTTTTTGAAAACTCGAATATTTTCTTGGAAATTCATGTCATCTGGGCTGCTGTCCAAACTGAAGAGTTATTCACATGCGAAACCAGAGCGCTCATCGTTAAAAAAAAAAAAACTAAAAGGACTGCGTGATTAAGTCTAGTGGAGATCGACAGCCCTAAATCAGTCCTTAATTTCTGAATAAGAACCAAATTAGATTAAACCACCAGTGTTGAAGTTACAGGCGTCGCGGTGCTAGCTTTGTGTGAAGACAGCGCGCAATCCGTTTTATATAAAAAATTGCAGAGCACAAAATTTGGGACCTAGGGTTCTTTCCAGCCCTTAATGAACCCTTAATTTTGGTGTGATTCCGGGATTGATTGCAGTACTGGCTTCGAAGTTACAGGCGCGGCAGTGCTAGCTTGACATGTAATTGCAATTGTAATTTATCACAAAGTTCCTAGGGCTAAGTAGTTTTCTAAGGAAGAGAAAATATATGTATACTACATGGTTACTTAAGTGTAAGGTCTTCAAAAGAAGACTGATAACCCAAAAGAAAAAAAAAGAAAATATAAATGGAAGGAGTAGTGAGTTGTAACGCTACTTTTTCCCCAATCAATAATTGAAATAGGTGGTCTCTTCAAAGAGCGCACTACGGACCCTAATCGGAAAAATGACTTTTCAAATAAACTAGTTGAAATATAAAAATAATAGATTTTTGGGCGCCAGTCCTTGCTTGGGACAAAGGTGAACCAATTCAACCCAAGTGAGTGAGAAAAGATAAAGGCACAACTAATCAAAACTGCAAACGGAAAAGGGGAACTCACTGAACGTTAGACGTTTCAGGACAAACGATAAAAAGAGAATCCCACCAACTTCAGTCAAAAGGTACACCTTAATAATAAAAAAAATAAAAAAAACCAGCGATAAAAAAAACGAAAGATAAAGAGGTATCCAAAGATAAGATAATTTGAAATACAAAAAAAAGGGGCAAAAGGCATTAAAGTATCGAAAGGTAAGATAAGCAAACATATAAAAATCTTGAGGAAAAAAAACAACGATGAAAGATGATAAGCGATAACCATAGATTAAAAGATATCAAAACAGACGAAAGTTAAACTAGAATTTAAGAGGTAGCATTAGGGTCGACAAAACTACTAGCTCAGCCTAAACATAATTTGGTAGAGGGGGGGGTTACGTAATTACAAAGCTCACATTTTAGATAAAACCAGAGATAACAATTTTATTTATAACGTCGGGAAACTTGACAAAATATATAACAGGGTAGGTAAAAGAAAACAATAGACAAGTTCCTAATTATTGCAAATATAGGCAGAGGAGCCTTGATAACAAAAAGAAAGTTTACGGGTTTCGAAAGAGAAAAAAAAAAGAAAGAAAGAAAACTAAACACAAAAAAAAAACGTAGGTTCACAATTCGAAAATTATAAAACTTTAACAAATAATAACGCCATAAAATAGAAAACAAGGTAAACGCATATATAGCGTCATGACGGACGTAGGGGTTCTCGAAATTATAAATAATGGGATTTCGGGATTAAAGGAAAGTTCTAATACTTTTAATACAAAAGACTTAAGATAAATATATCGAAAGGGCGGTAGGGGGAAGGTAGTATAAAATATTACAAAAGAGTTACGATAAATATATCATAGGGGCGATAAGGGACAGCCTTATTAGATATATTACAAAAAGGTTAAGACAAACATATTATATCAGTCAATAAGGGAAAACGTTATATGGGCGATAGGGGAAAACATTATATGGGCGATAGGGGGAAAAGCATTATATGGACGATAGGGGCCAATGTTATAAGGAACATTACAGTTTTACGATAAAAAGGGTAAATATAAATAAGTTATGTGGGCGATAAGGGGAAAAGCTGATAGGGGCGATAGGGGCCAATGTTATAAGAAATATTACAGTTCTAGGGTAAAAAGGGTAAAGACCAATAAGTTATTTGGGCGATAAGGGGAAAAGCTGATAGGGGCGATAGGGGAAAACTTTATGTGGGCGATAAAGGGAAAACTTTATGTGGACGATAAGGGGAAAACTTTATTTGGAGCATTAGTAAAGGCCGGCATGTCGATATTGAAACCAAATGAGGGGAAGAGGTCGATAACATGGATAAAAAAAGAATCATAAAGTAATAGTAGCATGTCGATACGTAAGAAAAGGGGGAAGGGATCGAGAACATCGGGAATAAAGTTATTATTCAGAGATCAATTTCAGGCATTTCGGCACTCCAGATTATAAAATGCGATTTTAGGTAGACATATTAAAGGCAATAAACCATAGAATCATGGAAATGCAACAACGAGGTGCCAAATGAACAATATAACAGTATAATATAATATATATAAATAATATACAAAGGCAATTCACAATATAAATCACTTAACGATGATTTAGCCAAGGAGCAGAATAAAATAGAACAATAAATAACGGGAGGTCATTCAGAAAAATGCTGGGCTAAACCATTAGTGGAACAAAAGGTCCTACCTTAAACAATGTTGTGGTCGACAGCAGCACCTCGTGTTCTTACGTTGAGTGTACAGACGCTAAGGATGAATTTTTGCGCTTACCGGTGTATTATACAAACGTGAGGAATTACATGATTAGAGGGAAGGGCTGATGCGCACAACTTAATTTCTGTAATTCGCAACGGTCGAGAGAAAGATAGCCGGTGAGATCGGCTTCCGATTTGTCCATCTTATCGTCCCGTCCTTTCTTCGTTAGTCCTTATCAGCCGCTGTTGAGGGAGGGAGAGAGCTGCTTCTTCCGTGAAGAGTGAGAAGCGGGACCGGTTCCCTCGATACCAGGGTCGGCTGTATTCCGGTGCTGAGGTGGAGAACTAGGAACCCTTTCTCCTTACTTCTGGTGTGGAGAGGATTCTTCGATACTCCCGATAAAGAGAAAAACAAAAACAAAACGGCATAAGAGCCAAGAAACGCCTGTTCGCAACAGAAAAATTTGCAACAGTAATAATAATTTTTAGGCGAGATTACCTATTCCCGTTTGGAATTTTGGTGGTAACCACCTCGGTCGATCTTCACCAGGAACGTGCCTTGGATCTCAGACGACCAAAAGAGATAATCCATTCTATCCTTTATGAGTAGAGTCAGCTATTCTACCCCGGATGTCAGAAGGATGTACGATAAAAGATATTCCGGAAGTTCATGTTGGGACTTGAGATGTGAAGATCTGCTGAAGATGAAGGTGGGGGTGGATCTAATCGATCATTTGCGTCGATGTTGTCACTCTACCTGGCTCTCGCCCGAGACCGCGGAATTAAGAAATTTAACAAAAAAATAATAATTACGACAGCCCTAAATTCTTAAAATAACATTACCAAAAAACTTACAACATAGAGGCAAAATAAAGAGATAAGATACACATAATAAAATAATAATACATTAAAAATATAACAAAAAAAAATTAGGAGTGCCGAATTTTCTTACTCTCTGTGTGAACACGAGAGCTTTCAACTTGAGGGTTATTTTTATTAAAATTTAATTTGTGAGTTGCAGAAAATCTGCAACGTCACAGAGTAATAACCTCTGAAATAAAAGAAACCAACCAAAAATAAAAATAATAGCTAGGTTGAACAAAAATGTACTAGATCTATCAAAATCAACAGCTTGGGTTGTTCCGTAACATAATATGTCCATGCATATTGTGACGTGGTATTCAGTACCACGCCCAAATATAATGAATAATCACGCCCATTCAGCCTAAATTCACTTAACAAATTAATTAAGAGACCATTTCTGGTCAAGCACAGAATCCATTAGGATGGCCTGTTGCCACAAACAAACCCTTCGAGGCTTAGGGATTGTCATTTCGCTGGTCCGAACTGTCACCATACTGGGGGGTTATCAATTATTTTAAAATGCATCCAATAATGCCGTCGAACTTTTGTTTTTTGTTTTGTTTACTAGGTACTCTCAGGGCCGGCTTTGCCGGCTGTCACACCACACAACGCGACTACACAACGGCTATGCAGTCGTGACTGCACTCCACATCACACACACACACATTTCGACATTCACGACTAGGCAGTCGTCAAACAATATTATACACTAGTGCCCTATTTCACCACAATTGAAAGGACGGAGGACACACACTTAACACGTGGTGAATTGGGAGACTTACCACCGGCTGCTAATTTTCCGAACTGTCACAACACTAGCAGCCGGTAATTTTGAGCGCGCACTATGTACAGTAGGTGAGCCAGACTAGCGTTTGCGTCGCACACGCGGCGCAGGTCAGTTAAGTGACTCGTCATAGACTATAGACTAGGCGAACGAGCGCAATAGGTAAATTAACGAGTCACCGTATGACACTCTAATATGAATGCGCCTTTACGCATCTTGGCTAATGGTACTTGAGGGTCTGTGTACGTCTGGGCGTAAAGTCTGAATTAAGAGACGCTCTAGAAATAACAAGGTATGTCGTTCATTTTTGCCTTCAAGTGCATAGATTAGTGTATGGCCGGGAATCCAGTGTGGTGGGGAAAGAGTGGAAAATTAAATAGCTAGTTAATCTGAACTACTAAACTATGGAGTGGCGGGTTAATGAGTTTTAAAATCGAAGGGCTTGGTTTGTCGGGAGTGAAATTCAAACATGCAGGCTTTTCCAAAATGGTGGCGACCTTGGCTGACCCTTAGTGTCAGGCTTGGACCACCATGATGGAAAATCGTTGTGATGGGAATCAACCACGTGATTTAAATGTAGTGGTACATAATAATTGATACGAAACATAAGGTTCGTTTGATACGCGATTTAAAAGTAGTTATATTTAACAATTAATTAAAAAAATAATGTTAATTTGATACGTGAAAACAGCGCGCAACCCGTTTTTTATCAAAATTGCAGAGCCCAAAATTTAGAACTTACGGTCCTTAAAAGCCCTAAATGAGTCTTCGATTATAGAATAGTTTTCAATTTAATTTTTAAAAGAGACGGTGCTAGCTTCAGAGACGTCGCGGCTGGCTCAAAGGGCTGCTCACTCTCGAGTTGAGACTCGAGCGATCTAAATACTTCTAGAGTTACTCTATCGCGACTCCAAAATGAGAGAGAGTTTGCAGGATTTAAAAGAGTTAGCCGAGGTGTAAGAGTTTCTAAGAGTCCATAGGAGTCGAGCCGAGTTCTACTCGAGTTGATGGGAGTGGGAGCGTGTTTCTGATTCTCGAGTCATAATTGACACATTGGATTGTGAACGACGGGTTTAGTTGACCTGTCAATGCAAAATTTTCGTGCTATTATTTTCCGGCATTTCCCAAATAACCTGATAATACTTCAAAGCGCAAACGAACGAGAGTCGTTAGAGTCGCTAGAGACTCAACTATTTATTAGATTTAGAATCTTTTTTGTTTCATTTCAACTTTTTGGTTACAAATCAACTTTTTTGTTAAAATTTTGATTTGAAGTGCAGATATGAATGCATGAATTCTTACTTATTCAAAACGTGACAAGTTTTTATGTTATTTCAAACTAATTTTTAATTGAGTAAACAACTATTATTTCTTTAAACAATATTTTTTCCAGTTCATCGTGAAAAATTAGTATTTTCCGGGATAAATGATATAGTTGATAAGTGTCAAAAATAATATTTTCTGTTTGACATATGTTGCAATTATTTAAATAATTCCTACTTGTATCATTTTTTCCCTATAAAATGAGAAAAGTTATTATTTTCTGAAATTAATGACAATTCAAGGATGCTGAGAGTCATATATTTTTTTAAGGATGTTTGACAATTATTTGAACAATTCTTTTTTTCTGTAAATCGTCTAAAGTAATTATTTTCTCAACTAAATGGATTAAGAAATCTGTTCATAAACTAACTGCAAAAAATGGCTTAAAAAATGATTATTGTTGAAAAATTAGGACATAAGATCTGAGACAAGAAAAAATTGAAAAATAAATATAATTTTCAAAAAAATTTCGAATCGTAAGAGTCGTTTTGAAGCTAGGATACGAGACGGCATTGACAGTCGCATACGTAAACCTATGATTCCGCCACTTATGAGCGATTGTCAGTAGATAAGCAATCCGACGAAGACGAAAAGTAGAAAAATCGCAAGTTATGAGGCGAAAGATTATCGTGACAGGGTTAAAAATGAGAAACTATCTTTGAGTCTTGTAAAGTTTATCCGGCAAAGTTAATTGTTTTTGCAGCAAATTTTTCACCTGGAATCGATGCAAACTTTTATATTTCGTTTTTTCTGTGAGAATGCCTATTCTCACTACTCGTACAGAACGTTCAGCCTCACTATAATGTGACAAACGTCCCAGGTGTTCCAGGAGGGAAAATTTATATAATTTGGCTGCACGGAGGACCTTCAGTCTTCGAGTTCACCAAGACAAGACGGATTTTTTTGGTCGCTTCGGCTTTGCTTTCCGCGCATTCGGATCTGTTGGTCCGAATTATCCCATCTTTGATGTCCAATTGCGCACGCACATATCGATTGGTACAATTTCCAAATCATTGTCTTTTTATAGCTCATTGCATGTTCTAATTTCGGCGAGGTGATTTGATAAAATGAATATTTTAATCGTTTCCTAATTCGCTTTGTGGCTGTGTATATTGATTAGAAACAGATTATAGAAGTGGGAACTGTGAAACATAGAAAGGTTTAATAAAATAACGCGATTGTATACATTTTTTAATTTTATTGAAACAATGAGAAGGCAATATTATTCAACTTGTCAATACACTGCGTAACATAATACTGGATCATAGAACGTCACCTTCGCTAACAACCTATTCAAAAGTCATTACTCGAAAGAGGAATAATTGAATTTATTTAAAAGGAGGCGGATACCCATATCTACTTAGGATAATCGCATTAGCCACCCCATGAGCAAAATTACGAGCATTCTCAGAATATCCCCTAAGAGCATCAGGTGTAGGTCTTGATAACTTTATAGGTTTCTCAAGTTCAAACACGAAAATATCGAGATTTTTATCAAAGTTGATTTTTTTGATTCTATGAAGCATTTTAAACGAATCTTGTGGGTTAGAGGACCTATAGCTTCTAATTATATATCCTGGTCCTAGATCTTTTTCTCTTCCTATGACACATAAAGGGTTTATTGCCCAAGCATCAAAAGATCGACCTCCTGGTAGTTCAAGCGAGACTCTTGAGGGAGTAAGTAGATTCACTTTACGTCCATTGGATGGCGCCTGATCAAACTCTGGTTGCGCAGGTGGTACTCCATGATACTTTATTAGATGATTAATGCCAGAAGGCCCAGGTTCTGTAAGAATAGTGCAAGTTAATTTATTAGAAATATTATAAAAGTAGGAAAAAAGTTTCAATCCTCCATGAACAAACCCTTATTTTATGTCTGCAAATAAAGAGGCCGTTCATTGAAAGGCAAGATATTTGTCATACACAGCATTTATTGTGTAGAAGCTATAGTATATGAAAAGTATAGAACAGAAGTTAGATGCATAAATGGTGTGATATAGGAATATTGGCCATTAACTCAAACTCATGTTCCAATAACATTGGTTATTGTGATCATGAAAGGAGAGCAATGAGACATATCTCCTAAAATGATCAGCAGCTTCTTAAGAAATTAAGGAACTGCTGACCAGAAATGAACAAGATAAATCTCATATTCTCATAAGATTAATGAGAATACAAGAGGAAAAATGGAAAACCAGCTGATATAAAAAGGAAAATCACCTCAAAGTGAAAGCACTTACGATTGAAATCTAGAAGTACATAAAAGTTCGCGTGAATAATAGTCAGAATCTTTTGGCCTGCCACGTAAAGGTCAACGTGTCATGCGACAAGTAGACTTTTGTACAAGGGATTACTCCGGCTTTGTGTGACGGGTTTTTCGTAAGGTTTTGCTTCTCCACCACAATTCACGTATCTGGTCAAGAATTAATCTTTTCCCTCGCATTTCAAAGCTAGGTGCAACATCTCCGAATTCTTGCCAAAACCTAATTAATAAAATAAGTCTCCAAGTGTTCCCACACTTTGATCACTAGTTGAAGTCTTTAATGATTCGACCGTGGAAAAGCATTAGTTGCACACAGAGAAAATATGCATGAATTTATTTAGGACGCATGATATGTAATATTGATAAGTTTAAGTTTCTTTGTGTGGCCTTCAGGGTCTCATCATGAATGTAATATGTATATTAATTAAAAGAGGATATCGGAATGGAAAACGTGACAAATAGAAAAGTTTGATGAAATTACGCGCTTGTGTAACGTCATCATCAACTTTATTAAAACAAATAAGGAAGCCACATTGAGAATATTATCATAAGGCTACGTCACTTATTTCGCCTCCAGTAACGTGTTTACGAGTTACGGCTTCATGATGGAATAGGACGAGGTATTTGCATACCTTATCTGCTTTGCATACTTTACATTATTCACAGGATTTTTTTTTTAATTTTATCATCAAAATGCTATAATATTCAGAACCTTAATATTACTAATTTAGTTTTTAAAATGTATAGTAATTCATATTCGAAAATAAAATTTCAAACAATCAAATTAACAATATGAAAAGATTTAATTTTGAACGTCAAATTGTTATACTTTCATACGCGATTTGTCTTTAAAGATCACAAAATTGAAGGAATTTAGAATATTCAATAAACTTAAAAAATTCAGAGATCTGAATGAACGTCAGAAATTCAAAAACATTCAGGAAGTTCGGAAAATTTAAGAAATACAGAATATTCGAGGAATTCGGGAAATGCAGGATATTCAAGGATTTCAGATAACTCAAAGAATTCAAACATTTTCAGGAATTCAGAAGATACAAGGATTTCAGGGA
Source organism: Andricus curvator (assembly GCA_932195095.1). Taxonomy (NCBI): domain Eukaryota; kingdom Metazoa; phylum Arthropoda; class Insecta; order Hymenoptera; family Cynipidae; genus Andricus; species Andricus curvator. Next base: position 26,432 of record CAKNYM010034261.1, read on the forward strand.
ATTCGAAGCATTTAGAGTATTCAGAGAATTCAAAGTATTTTATAAACTCAGCATATTGAAAGATTTCAGAGAAGTCTATAAGTTTCGATAAAAATCCGTAGAATCATCAATATTCAAGGAATTTAGGGCATTAAGGAATTTTAGGAATGAAAAGGATTCAGAGAATTTAATTGATTCAAAATATTCAAGAAATTCAGGGTATTCAGAGAATTCAATGTATTTTAGGAACTCAGAATATTGAAGGATTCAAGAGAATTCTAGAAATTTCGAGATTTTCAGGCATTCAAGAAATGCAGATTTCACTGCAGATTTCAATATACCGAGCGGAAATGTTCACTAATCGAAATTGATAATTAAGTCCAGACTCGATAGCTTTAACTCTATCCTGCTTGAGAGCAAAAGGCAAGAAATTTTGCATAATTTGTATTATCAATTGAATAAACTCGAGTTCCAAATTTAAATTTATCTGTCGGTCAGTCACGCGGTCGAAAAATTGTTGGCAGCGGACTGGGATATAAACGTGGAGATATTCCGAAAAAAGACCTTGCGTAATTCGGAATAGAAATAAATAAATAAGAAGTAATTAAATAAAATAGAGGAAGAGCAATGCATTAAATTCTTCAAGCTCTCAAATAAGTGATAGTCTAGTATTCGATACAAAAAATTGTCAAGATCTGTATCTCTCAGAAAAACTACAGTAAATGATGCTCTAAATTTAATAATGTCACAATTAGAGAGAGAATTTTTACGTATCTGTTGTCCTTTGGCGTAAAATTGGAATATTTGATTTTTTCGTAGCACTTTCGATGAATAAAACAAACAAACAGGTATATATACAGAAAGAGAGAGAGAGAGAGAGCTGGACAGATGCCATCGCCAAAATTTTATTTTCGGCTTCAGGGGGTCTCAAAACGTAGGAATGCCATTTTTGTTCTTCTTTTTTGAATCTCCGATTAGGCAACAAAAATATTTAGATTCCAAGCCCTTTCAAAGCCGATCGAAGCTGTCAAACGTAACCTAAAGTAAATTAAAAGCAGCATTTCCGTTTACCGCATTAGAAGGGACTTCAACAGCAAAATATATGCAAAATCTAGTAGGATTGTCCATAAAAATACATCGCTTTATCACAACATTTTCGCTTTATTCAAATGTGATCTATCAAAAAAATATAGAATCATGATAAAAAAATTTAGAAAATTAGTTTTCATCACAGCTGCCTATGTAGCAATCAATCTTGACAACGTAAACTGACTGGAACTGTGTTTTCAAATGCTTTTAACCTCATTACTATTCGGAACACAGCAAATAAGTAGAGCGAAATGTGCAAATTTAAAAGGGATTAAAAATGTTCTATTTCATGGTCGATTTGAGGTATCCAAAAGTATTCAGAAAAATGTTTTCACCACTGAGTACAGAAAGGAATTCAGTTTAAGAAATAACTGCTAGTAATATGGGGATACAAAACGCGAGCACAAAAACGGTATCGAAAATGATTCAATAATTGTCACGTCATCATTGGACATGAAATTTTCGAATACTTTTCAATGCAAGCCTTCTTACCGCGGTAAAAATAAAAATCTTAACCATACGTTTTCCTATGAAACCCTTAAGTGAGGGCGCTTGCCGCTCGCTTCAAAAACTGATTTTTATTCAGAGACTCAATAATTTACATGTTTAACAATCAAAGATTTCTGGTTGAAAATATAAATCCACACTCAGAAACAAGATTCTTTCTTTCAAAGAAAATTTCTTGAAATCAAAGAAGAATATTCATTTGCTCTCAGTCAATGCAATTTCTTGGTTCAAAGAGATGGTTTTTTGTTTCAATGCAAATTGTTCTGTAATTTAAAATAAATTTATTCATTTTGGAGCTATTTTTGGTTACATTTTTGAGTTAGAAACATTACAAATAAATGGATTACATTTTGTTTCACTAAGCATATCCATTTGTGTAAGTATGAATTATATTTTTTTTTCAAATTATATTTTATTTTTATTATATTTGTGTACGAATTCATTTGTGTAAGTCGACTGAGGTTAACTGATACGTTTAATTCTCCGCAGTTCGTATTATCATAATGTAAATGTCTTAATTAGTACGGCTTCCAACCCTAGGCGAAAAGTCTGGATTATAATGACGATTTTCAGCTCCTCAAGAGTAGGGAGAAATATAACCTAATTCAGATGCCCCCCTCCTGCTTCTTATTTGAACAATCGCAAAAAAACATGAAAAAACTGGAAGAAATATAGTTGTCCAGACATTCATTCTGTTACAACTCATGAGGAGATTTAGCATGGGTTTAGAGTTCCTCAGATTATTCTCCACTTCCAAAAGATTTTTGAAGTTGTACAAACATACACTCAAAAAAAATTCTGATTGAAAAAACTAGAATTCTGGTTAATTCACCTAGAATAGAATGTCAAATATGCCCTTACTATACATTCTGATTACAACTATCAGAAGTTTACGGTTCACAATTTTCCGGTTAATGTTGCCAGAAATGCGGGTAAATTTAACCAGAATTTTTTGTAATGTTAACCAGAGAAATCGTTACTAGACAGTTTTCTGGTAGCTTAGGAATACAACGTTCTGGTTAGCATAACCAGATATTCTGGTAATTTTAAGCAGATGTTCTGGTACCCATAGATTTTCGACTATCGAATTTCGATACTTTTCTATCTTCATGGACTCTTTCTAACCACTTCTGAAATTACATGACCTGCGTCCCAAGGAAGGTCAGGAACTAAATATTTTATTTTTATTTTTCAAAGACACCCAAAAAATATGTACTTGGTCTGGAAGTATCCCTGTACCACTGGTGTTTAAAGAGGTAACGCGGAGTTTATTCTTTTAACACAAATAAATTCACGGTTTACTATAATCATTTATACTTATGTAACTGAAAATACAAAACCGACACAAGATAGCGATACTTCTGTTACCAGAAATATTAACCAGAATGGTTGTAACCAGAAGATTATTAGCCAGAATTAACTATTTCGCTAATTAACACATACCGCCTTAAAAATAAAATGCATACATCATTGTTTACAATATAGGATATTATATTATTATACATTATATTTACCCGTAGAATTAACGAAGCCCGCCGTAACCAGAACGACAGCAAGAATAAGGCTCTTCATTTTCTCTAACCGTAAACATAGGTTTATTCCAAGAGATGTTTTAAATATATATACTGCTCCCTATCTCATTTGTCATTAAAAAATATAGCAAGAATTCGAGACTAAAATTACTTTTATTATATGCAATGCAAAAATTACTACATTATTCCCGAGATGATGATATATCTTAACGTTATCAGTTAAGCTAAATAGACGAATAGCCTTGTAAAAATATGACTTATCAAATTGTATCTGAATGTTACATAAGCGCATAAACTAATATCTCTATTTGAATTGAGAAATTGAAAAAAGTTAAAGAATTCATGAATATTCCATCATTTACGTAATTCTATTTATAATTTTTTTCTAACTCATTGAGGCCACGGAGAAAAATGGATGGTCAAAGTCAGAGAGTCAAAATTTAGAGAGTCATTTAGAGAGCAGATGAGCCGTCGCGGAGGACGAATATTTGCGCGTCTATTATTCGTGTAAAAATTGAAAGGCCGAAACCATTTTCTGAGTGAGCTAATGTTGAGCCGTTAAACATCATATTTGCTATTTATTGCATTTAAGCATATTTTTAATGAGTTTAATCTGTTTTCCCATCACTGTAGAAATTAGGATTCGATTCAGGACTTAATTCAGTATTAAACAGTTCACGCAACAAAACACTTGCACTTCAGTTTGATCCACCAATCTAATAAAATAAGGTCTATTTGTGGATTGATATAGGCTCGAAATGAGAATCATCTGTAAACAACTAAATCAATTCAAGGAATTCACAGAATCCGATGAATTCACGGTATTCATGGAATTCACGGAATTCACGGAATTGAAGGAATTTGAGGAATTCATGGAATTCATCGAATTGACGGAATTCATGAAATTGAAGGAATTCAAGAAATTCAAGGAATTGAAGGAGTTCAAGGAATTTAAGGAATTCATGGAATTCACGGAATTCATAGAATTTACAGCATGCATAGAATTCACGAAATTAATCTAATTGAAGGAATTTAAGGAATTCACGGAATTAATGGAATTTAAGAAATTCACCAAATTCACGGAATTCACAGAATTCACGGTATTCATGCAATTCACAGTATTCGCAGAATTCACAAAATCGCAGAATTCATGTAATTGAACGAATTAATGGATTTCAAGGAATTCATGGAATTCGTGTAATTCGAGGAATTCGAGGAATTCAAGGAATTCATCGAATTCAAGGAATTCATGGAATTCAAGGAATTCATGGAATTCGAGGAATACATGGAATTCATGGAATTCAAGAAATTAAAGGAATTCATGGAATTTAAGAAATTCATGGTATTCATGGAATTCAAGGAATTCATGAAATTAAAGGATTTCATGGAATTCAAGAAATTCAAGGACGTAATGGAATTCACGACATTCATGGAATTCACGAAATTCATGAAATTCATGGAATTCAGGAAATTCATGGAATTCAAGGTATTCATGGAATTCAAGAAATTGAAGGAATTAATGGAATTCAAGGAATTCAAGACATTCATGGAATTCACGAAATTCATGGAATTCAGGAAATTCATGGAATTCAAGGAATTCATGGAATTCAAGGAATACATGGAATTCATGGAATTCAAGAAATTAAAGGAATTCATGGAATTTAAGAAATTCATGGTATTCATGGAATTCAAGGAATTCATGAAATTAAAGGATTTCATGGCCAACATTTCAACGGCCATACCACGCTGAAAAACCCAGTTCTCGTCAGATCACTGAAGTTAAGCAGCGTTGGACGCGGTTAGTACTTGGATGGGTGACCATTCAAGAATACTGACATGAGTGCTGTTGGCACATCGTGGGTGTGGTGAGCCCACACTTGCAGTTATTTATAACTACAAGAAAAACCTAGAAACACTACCCGAATCGGGTAGTGTCACGCCTACCCTGAAAGGGAAATGGTTTAATGGTATATATATGGAATGCAAGAAATTCAAGGACGTAATGGAATTCACGACATTCATGGAATTCACGAAATTCATGAAATTCATGGAATTCAGGAAATTCATGGAATTCAAGGTATTCATGGAATTCAAGAAATTGAAGGAATTAATGGAATTCAAGGAATTCAAGACATTCATGGAATTCACGAAATTCATGGAATTCAGGAAATTCATGGAATTCAAGGAATTCATGGAATTCAAGGAATTCATGGAATTCATATAATTCAAGAATTTGAGGAATCCGTAATAATATTGAAGCTTAGAACAATTGAAACAATGCACCCTCTGAATTAATTTAGTTCGCTATCTCGGATCATTTATCAATCTGAAGTTAGCAAACTAAACATTGCAGAAACTGGTACTAAAATAGACTATTTATGAGATCATATTAGAACGCCCAAAAAAGGATCCCGGATAGAAATGAATGCCTAGTTTTTAGTGTGATATTTTAAACATGCGTGGAGATTGAAATGCATAAGAGTTTCCTTTTCAATTTTCAACGTCAAATATAAGACTTTCAAGGGATTAAGGACCAAGGCATCACTCGACGCTCAGCTATCAATTTGTTTTCAACGTGTCGTTCCTGGCTGAGAACTTGCTAAAAATTTCATCACTCATTAATGATGCAGCGAGTAACGAGATTTGTGATATCGGATACTCAATTGACTCCAGTGTTTGAAACCTTACAATCCAGTGCAGTGACGCCGTGTTCTTAGGTTCTCGTGTTCCAAACAATATATTGTCCGTGTGCAATTTTGAATTGTTTGTGTATATCAAATCATTTCTCATACTCCCTGCTCTCCACAAATGATGAAAAATTATTTTAGAACTTATGTATTTTATATAAATTTTGAGATTTTGTAAGTTCCACTTAATTTGATAATTTCCAGCCTCTTATAAAAGAGAGACTGGACTCCCATTTATATATATTTGAAAAAGGGTTTAGCAACCACCGCAGGGTCCCAGTGGGAGCAACTGACATCTAAAAATTACACCGGCTCCCAGTAGAACCGCGGTAAATCACACTTATGGCCACGTTTCACGACAGTGAAATGGGTGGCACGCTGAAATTACGACGACATGTCGGCGAAACCCTCATGTGTCTTGAGAACACGAAGCGACTCAAGGATGACAGCTTTCTGCCTGCGGTAACACCTAGCCGCGGCAACTTGGCCGCTGCTGATGGTTGTGGCAGGTAAGAACACGATTGACTGCGAAATTGGTGATAATTCATGCCCGCGTTTGCATTTGACGCGGCGACATACATGCGAACACTCATTCAGCTTTATATATATATATATAATTAAAAGTTTGTCATAAGGACAACCGCGGGATTTCGCCGGGAGCAGGTGCTAATCTGAAAAACTGCACCTGCTCCCAGCGAAATCGCGGTAAAATTTCAGACATAACCACATCTCACGACCGTTCAGTGAGATTGGTATAGACTTTGGATTGGACAAGCGTTCCTAGATTCATCTGAAACGAGGACGAAATCCTAACGTTTCCGGGGACCCGGAGCTTGTGGATATGAGTGTTATTAGACACTGGAGAGACCTATACATAGCTGGGCGTGCCTCAAAGCCACATTCAGGACGTAACATCAGTGAAGGAGTCTCTCCGAAGCAGATACAAGCATCTTCTTCGACAGATTTGGTCTTCAAATATGTCGGCGTTGAACAAGGTATCCGCGACTAACATGCTTGCCGTGCCGTCCTACTCTACTCGTTTGGGGTGGTTCAATGGACGAAGAACGAGCTTAAGGCCCTTGATGTCACCACACGTAAGATCATGCACATGCATAAAAGCTTGTATATCAATTCGTCGGTTCTGCGATTATACAACTCACGCCGTCAAGGCGGACGCGGACTTCTGAATTTCCACTGTCTTCATAATGAAATTGTTCTAAGTACAGCTTACATCGTTGCAAATGGTGGAGATTCATCTGCAGAAATGAACGCTTATTTGCGTTTCCAATGGCCGTGAGCTTGTGGATATAAGTGTTATTAGACATCTTGATACTGGAGAGACCTATACATACCTGGACGTGCCTTAAAGCCGCATTCAGGACGTAACATCAGTGTAGGAGTCTCTCTGAAGAAAATACAAGTATCTTCTTTGACAGATTTGGTCTTCAAATCTGTCAGCGTTGAACAATGAACAATGGAAATTTTCACAGAAATGTAGAAGAACAGCCCTTGTCGGAGAAGCAAACTTTTGCTTGCCTCAGATCATCAGGATTTAGTTCAGGTCCAAAGGGTTTCATTTTCGCATACAAGGACGGTGTCATTTCCACCTTAGTATACCGTGACCGCATTTTATGTCATGAAAATTCCAGCAATAGGTGAAGAGCGTGACATGCACACGCTGTGTACCTAGAACACATACTATTCGGGTGTCCAAACCATGCAGGAATTACTTCGAGAAACAAACTATATTCGTGATCTAATTCTAGGCTTCGTCCGAATACAACATCACTGCCAAGGAGAAAGAAAATGAGGAGAGGTATCAAGACCTTAAAAGAGAGATGCAACGACTGTACCCAAAATATTCGGTACAAGTAATTGTCCAATGCCATGGGTGTGATTTACCGCTGTTCTACTGGAAGCCGGTGTCATTTTTAAATGGCAGTTGCTCCCAGTGGGACCCTGTGATCGTTGTTTAACCCTTTTTTTAAATTATATATATATATATATATATATATATATATATGGGATAATGAATTCGCCCCTCTAGGACGGCCAAGTCGACTGTCCAAAGAGGTCAAGTCAGTTATCTGATATGATCGGTCCAGCTCTCTGTGATGTTGAGTTCAGCTTTCCGTGATGTTCGAGTCGACCGTTCAAGATGATCAAGTTGACTCTCTGAAATGATCGATTTGAACCTTTTGTTTTGAACTTCTAGAGATAGTTGCTTTAGTTATCCAGGAGGCTATCCTATAGTTCACCCACAAATATAGTCAGTCTGAACATTATAACGAGGTTTCCCAAGTTTTTTTTATTCAGCACTGTTAACCACGACTTGGCCAGGGGTGGCCCAAGAGGGGAACCGGGTTATAAGGTGGCTAGCCACTTACCTGCCTGTCAACTGCGACACATTCACCGGAATAAACCGAGTCCGTGAGTCACACCCTTTTTACCCACGAATAACCCACGAAGCTCGTTGATTATTTTTTCTAGCTGTGACAGATAGGTTTACCCTATCCAAGCCCCGTTGGTTCCGGCCCTGTGACGCTTGACAGGCCGACTAGCTCACTACTCACTGACACGAGACAGAGAGAGGGGTGGGATCACGTGAGCGAGAGAAAATTATTCTGTGAAGGATGCTGACTAACGCGTGTCTTTAAAATCTCAACACGCTGATATATATTTATTCCACCCATGCTTTGACATAAAACTTAACCTACAAGAAAAAGAAGTCATTCAGATAGTTCGAATCTACGGACAGTAACGGCAAACCGCTGCCAGAGTGACCCGCCCCAATTCAGGATGGCCCCCCGAGACACCCGCGTTCGCACCACGTCGTCCGACGTACACTGTCGCGTGCTCACACCTATGGTTCTTATGAGAAACGCCCGCCTCAACTGGCTAACATCGGGCTTTGAATCAGGCGTGTCTCAACATCCGGGTGTCGAGGGAGTCTCGGGCGGTCGAAGCTGCACTGATTTTGATTTTAGTCACACGCGTTCTTTAACGTCCCGCCGCGTGGGCGCCGACTGCCAAGGCTAGCAACACTATGGAGGTTAGAAGACAAACCACCTACCTTGCAGCCATCTTGCGTAGTCTGCCTTACTTCGGTACATCTTTAATCCTTCCCTTTAAATCCTCCAGTTAATGCGTCTATAATAATTGCTCGGTCCCTCCGACCACACCGCCGCCAAGCCAAGAACACAAGTGACGAGTTCGTTATTCCTCTTCGCTTCCTTCCGTTCCTTTCTTCTCGACCCTTAATATTTTCGTGTCGAGACCGTTGATACATAAGTAGCTGTAGAAGTCGCTCTCATCCTAATAAGCTCAAGGCTGTCATGGATGTACAGACAGACTGCACCGCCTCTTCTCTCATCTCTATCTCTCCAGAAGAGCATATAGTGGTCGAGGGCAAGAAGACTAGAAGTATGATTTGGAGGAAGACAGGTCTCGGAGACGGCAATGATATGATAAGGGGAGGACATAAAACAATGTTGAAATTCTAGGTAATGAGAAATTAAAGATTGAGCGTTAACATGACAAAAATTTAAGATATCCATTGAAAATGTAAAATGGTTAGTTTCAAACTGAATGTTACCTGAAAGAATGTTAGCTCATTGGAAAAGATAGTCGAAATAGAAACATCATGATCAATAACCAAGACAACCCAGTTTAAGTGATTGCAAATTAGGTTAAGCAATGTCCTCAAGTTGCTGAAATGACAGTGTAGATATAAATCTAAAAGAATCTTAAGTGATACTGAAGCATGAAAATTTAAGCATATGGTCGAAGTATGAATCTCTCATATAGGGCAAGAAACAATTTTAGTATTATTTATAGAATCGGGTGCTGCAGGTACAATAACAGATCTTTCAGATAAAAAATAATGCAGACTATAGTCAAGATTATTCTGACTTAACAGGTGTCCTTGTAGAACATAATCAATCTCAATAGCATAATTAGATTAACTGAGAAACTGAGAAAGTTGATAAGTACATTTTTTCACTTAAAGAAATTATTATGTATGCTTGTTTAGTTGAAAATCGGCCTCAATGGCGAGTTTCGCAACAATGATAGGGGTTGGAGGGTTTTGTGACGTCAAGAGCCTTACCTATCGTGTCCATAGTGGTAATAAGATTTTCATTGGGGTTTATAGGGTAACTATGAATTTTCAAAGGAGTCTGAAGGTCTGCCCTTATGAAAAATAAGTATTGGTAAATAGGATCCAGTACTTTTTCTGCGAAAAAGCATTGGATTTGCAATACTTATTCGCGAAAAAAGGATTAGATCCAATACTTACCAATACTTCTTTTCATGAGGGTGCCTGCTGGTTTACACTAAGCGCATGCTAAAGTTTAGCCACTTTCAGTTTTGAATCATTGGAGTCTTTGGAGACTCGAAAATTCTGCCTAAAAATTTTTTATCTTAAAACAAGATGTTTTGATATATTACAAAAAAAGCCATCATGAGCCGAAAAATTATCGAGGAAGGTTTAGAATGGGAAATTATCTTTAAGTATTGTAAAGTTCATCCGGCAGGGTTAATTTTTGTCGCGTATAATTTTTCACCTCGAATCAATGTAAACTTTATCATTTTTTTTTTTTTAGAAAGAATACCTGTTCTCACTAGTTGTGCAGAAACTTCAGCGTCACTATAATGTGGCAAACGCCTATGATTTTCCAGGAGAGACAATTCATATAATTTCACGGCGCAATACATGTCCGGTCTTCGAGCCCGCCAAGCCAAGAATAATTTCTCTGGCCGCTTCGGCTACGTCTTTGACATCCAGTTGCGCACGCAAATCTGGTTTGGTACAATTTTCATATCTTTATCTTTTTATAGCTTCTTGCATGTTCTAATTTCGGTGAGGTCATTTAATGACATGAATATTTTAATCGTTTCCTAATTCGCTTTAGGGCTGTGTACATTAATTAGAAAGAGGTTATAGAAGTGGGACACGTGATACATAGAGAGGTCAATAAAAGAACGAGATTGCATACATTTTCCAATTTTATTCAAACAATGAGAAGGCAATATTATTCAACTTGTCAATACACTGAGTTACATGATACTGGATAATAGAACGTCACCTTCGCTAACAACGTCTTCACAAATAATTGCTCCAAAGAGGAAAAATTGAATTTATTTAGAAGGAGGCGGATACCCATATCTACTGAGGATAATCGCATTAGCCACCCCATGAGCAAAATTGCGAGCATTCTCAGAATATCCCCTAAGAGCATCAGGTGTAGGTCTTGATAACTTTATAGGTTTCTCAAGTTCAAACGCGAAAATACCGAGCTTTTTGTCAAAGTTTTTATTTTTTATTCTGTGAAGCATTTTAAACGAATTTCGTGGGTTAGAGGACCTATAGCTTCTAATGATATATATATATACCCTGGTGCTAGATCTTGTTCTCTTCCTATGACGCATAAAGGGTTTATTGACCAAGCGTCAAGAGACCGATCTCCTGGTAGTTCAAGCGAGACTCTTGAGGGACTAAGTAGATTCACTTCGCGTGCACGGAGTGGGGCTTCATCAAACTCGGGTTGCGCAGGTGGTACTCCATGATACTTTATTAGATGATTAACGCCAGCAGTCTTTCGTTCTGTAACAATGATACAAATTATTTTTTTATCAGCAATATTATAAGGATAGGAAAAAAGTTTCGATCATTTATGAACAAACCCTCATTTTATATCTACATATAAAGAGGCCGTTCATTGGAAGATAAGATATTTTTCGTCCATATAATTTATTGTGTACAAGCAAGAAGTAGTATAAGGATATCCAACTCTATGGGCCATTCCAGAAAATTGTACCCCCATTTTTCCGTACCCACATCCTATAGCACTTCAGATAACGTATTCTAGCGCTTCTTGCGAAAACCCGTTATAACATAGGTTTTGGAGTTGGCTTTCGAAATGGTCGTCATTGGCTTACTTTCGCCAGTTGTGACAGCCGGTAGAAGTATGTTTTTTTAAAAGCTTTTTGGAACGTGCAGTGTGTATGTGAAGTTATAAAAGTCAGTAATTTTGAATGCAAGAAAGAGTTGTAAGATGTATTGCATGCTCTGTAAGAAGTGACGATTTTCTAAAACATTATTATGACGATTTATAAAAACTTGACCTATAATTTGATTTTAGAAAGATAAAGATGTCAATTAGTTGTTTCGCTTGCAAATCATCGCATGGTGGGCGGAAAAAAATGGATGACTTCGAGAAGCGTAATTTATTTTCGCCCAAGACGGACAGTATATGATAATATTAAATATGCGTATAGTAGTAGAAGTGAAATCGCAACAGTTTCAAATTTTCTCATGAGAGGCGCTATAAAACTTTATCTGGTATGCTATAGGAAGTGGTCACGGCAAAATGGGGGGTATCCTTATATTAGAGTTGAATCTCCTTACACTATTTCGTGTGTACAAGCTATATGAAGAGCAAAAAACAGAAGTTAGATACATAAAGGGTGTCTTAAAATATAATTTTTCAGAAAATAATGAACGCTCCCACGATAATTTTGGTATCAGAAACGTCATGTGAGAGGTGATTGAGAAATATTAATTAGGACTCGGGATATATAAAGCATGTATAAAACCACCAGGTTTTTGTGTCTTAAAAATGTAATGTATAAATTAATGGTGGAATAAATTTGTAATCTTTATTAATAAACTAGAAATTGCAAATCTGAATAATTTTCCTAAATATCTTATTGTCATCATGGAAAAAAAATGTAGACAAACTTTCAATAATTTTTAAAGATGTTTCAAAGTTTTAGAGAAAATAATTTCAATTTTAAGAAGAGGTAAAAATTTTTGAACAAAATGTAGATTTTAGAAAAGGACGCACAACAAAATTTAGAAGTTTTTAAAGAATTTTTAAAGATTTCAAGAGAATTACGATTTTTCAAGATTCTTTAAACAATTTAAAATGATTTCCTATTTTTACATTCTCATCAGAGAAGGTATTAGATTTTTGTAAAATTTGACCCTCCCCCCAGTTTTTGTCAAATGTCCAATGTATGGATGTGTGTGTGTGTATGAAGATTTTTAGTCTGTTAGCACGATAACTTTCGAAAGAATTGACAAATTGGTTAGAAATTACTTTTTGATAGGACGCGTAGTTTTTGTTTTATTCGTAAAAAACTACATTGAAAATAGAAAAATTGAATTTTTAGAGAAACAACACAAGATATGAAAGAAATGAATAGACCAAATTTGTTTACAAAAAAGAGCTACAAATTTGCCTTTATTAATTTTTTGATGGGACGCGTAGTGTTTGTTTTAATCGTAAAAAATAACATCAAAAATGGAATAAATTAGATTTTTTGAAAAACGGCACAATGTACGAAAAAAGGAGATAATAAGCCAAAGTTGTTCACCCGAAAAAGTATCGAAAAATTTGTTATTTATAGTTTCGAGATTGAACAAGTGGATTTTCTTTTAATCGTAAAAAACAAGAAAAAAAAATTAAACTTTAGGAAAAACGACATAAGAGATGAAATGAAAAAACGAAAGTTGTTCAACCAGAAAGATCTACAAATTTTTTGTAAACTCTTGTTATGAAAACATATTGAAAACAGAAAAATTATCTTTTTGAAAAACGGACACAAGCTACAATAACATTTTATTTCATAACATTTTTTGCCTAAATTATGTCTACAAATTTTTTCCAAACCACTCTACAGTAGGATGCGTATTTTTAGTTTAAATTGTGAAAAATGGCATTAAAAATAAACAAATTAAATTTATGGAAAAACGACAGAAGTTGCAATAAAATGTTTAATAACAAAATTGTTTATTTTTTCTTATAGTATGCGCACTTTTTTCAATCATAAAAAGAAGACAATGAAAATACGTATGTTTCAATACCAATGCATATTATGAATTGTAATAATATAAATTTATTGAAATAATACATTTTTCAGGGTAGCTAAAAATAAAATTAAATGCAAAATAAGAAACAAATATTAAATTAATCATGATAAATAAAACTTGAACAATGAAAAAAAACAATGAAAAATATGCATTGCCTCTCAGTCAACGAATTTCTTTGGTACAAAGAAATGGGTTTTTGTTCCAATGAACATTTTTCTTTATTCTAAAATAAATTTCTTCATTTTGAAGTTATTCTTTGTTAAATTTTCCAGTTAGAAATATTAAAACTTGATGGTTTAAATTTTTGTATTTGTGTAAGTATGAATTATATGTGTGAAAAATATATTTTATTCATATAATATCTGTGAACGTATACATTTGTGTAAGTCAATAAGGTCAACTGATAATGATACAACTGATTGATTTTCCGCAGTTCGTATTATCATAATGTAAATATTTAAATTAGTACGGCTTCCTACTATAGGCGAAAAATCTGGATTATAATGACGATTTTCATTTCCGCAAGTGCAGGGAGAAGAATAACCTAATTTAGATGCCCCCTCCTGTTTCTTATTTAAACATTTCAAAAGTAAAATTTCTAAATTGATTCTATCTAGAAAATTCGAGATAATCGCGAAAAAACACGAAAAAGCTTGAAAGAATATGGTTATCCAGACTTTTATCCTGTTACTACTTATGAGTAGATTTTGCATAGTTTTAGAGTTCTTCAGATTGTTTAGAAATATTTAAGGCCAATTTTGCAAAAAAAGGTTGTACGAAAAATAGCCATCCCTCCACTATTTAGAAATTCTACTTTTTTGCATAATCCTCTATTTCGAAAAGATCCTTCAAGTTGTACACTTCTTCTCACACTTTTCGATCATTGCAATATTCATAAGGATACAGTACTTTCAAGATGCCACAAAATGTTCAAATTTTCAGATTCTGAGATTATCAAGAGTTAGGATTAGAGTTTCGGTTATAGTAGTTCCATTGCGAGTAAAAATTCATCTCTCTTGAAAGCAATAACTACCCGGTAAGAAGGAATGCATTAAATTAGATTGAAATGATTACAAATATGGCAATTTGAAAAAATTCAACTGTGATAGTTTTGTGTTAGTCACCAATTTTTTTTACTATTTGAAATACGTATTTTTTTACTTTAGTAAATTGCACATTGCTTTAAAAATTGTACTACGTGTCGGACTTGAAATATTCCCAATCAATCAGAATCTCAAAGTAACTTATCACCATTGTGTTATTAGGAAGAAAAATGTTCTCGGTTTTCAAGCTCATGTAAAAAACAATACACTGAGAAAAATATGCCAATGAATCAATTGGCAGAAAGGAAAAGTTACAAAGAATTAGAATTTGTGGCACAGCGAGTTTCAGATTTTGAATGAGATTCTTTTATGAATTTAAGCTTATTAAATTTTTTTGTTATTTTTGATTTTCGAAAACAAATAGAATTCGTCAATTAGCTCTTGATAAATAGAAATTTTTATTATAAATTGATTTTTTTATGTAATTGTCGTAAACAAATTAATAAATAGAATTGGCATTTGCTGCATTTTTTGTGTATGAATGCATTTGCATAATTATTTCGTCATCAAATTGTGTGCAATTTTTTTGGGAAATTTTTCTGGGGGATCATTTCTTTTTCTCTAGAGAATAATATCTTGATACAAGAGATTGACATTCAAAAACACTTGTGATTGTGAGCAACTATTGTTATAAAAAATGCACTTAGGAGGACATAGAGTATTTTTCTTTTTTGCAGAGCTATTTCTTACCATATGAAGATTAATATTATTACACACATAATTGACATTTGACAACATATACCAAGGATCATCATTGTATTTAAAAATTCTTATAAACAAAATCACGTTTTTTGCCTCTTTCATCTTATAAGGTTTTTTTCTCGTTGAAAAAATTTTATTATATATATATTGTAACTGCCGATCTTTTGCTTGATTGACTCAGTTAACTTATCGTCCTAATTAATTCTAAATTAATTAACTATGACAGAAGAAAAATAAAGAAATGTAAAATGAGGCTTCTATGGAGAAAGAATTAGCTTCCTGATTATGATAAAAAATCTTTTATTCTCTTATGCCTGCACTACGCTATTTGTACAAAACAGGTCCCTAGTTTCTAGCTAAAAAAGCATATTAGGTTTAAACACATAATAAAAGTTAATAATCCAATATGATAATTCCTCTTACAGGTTATCGTTTATAGAAATCACACATAAAGAAACCAATCAAATCTTTGTGCTGACTGCACGATACGAAACGAGCGAAGAAGTAGATTCTTTTCTCTCTCTCTCTCTCTCTCTTTCTTTTCCTATCTTACTGCTACTCCTTAGACTCTCTTATTCGAGCATCCGAAAACTAAATCTTAAAGCTAGCTCTTAGGTAATGAATTTATTTCATTTTATTTTTGGCTCTTTTTACAAGTTTTCTTTGATCAAAAATGCTAAGCTAATAATGAGACAGATTGCCCTTCCTATGTGAAGCTTTTGTGTTCCCTAGAGGTTTCTACCCTTTAGAAGATTCCAAGAGTTCAATTTTTAGTTAATTCACCCTCTAGTGACTCTTTTCACAGATGAGAAGCACCTGTGTGAGGTGTTTCCCGATCACATAAATGAATGAATCAAAATATGGTAAATATAAATCTAAGATTACAAAAGATAATTCTAATGATCTTAATTATAATGTCTTTGAATATTTTATAACCTGTCGCTCAGGTATAATTACCTAATCCCTTCAGGTGCTGTAAGAGCACGCCTAGTCCCTACCGCCTGGGCGAAAGAGCATCCTAGCGTCAGGTATTGTCTCCTGCTTGAGAGAGAGATTAGAGAGAGAGGATGAGTGAGAGCCACAGTTCTTTTCTTGTGGATGGATTTATATCCTCAAGTCCTTTGCCCAGTCTCGATATTTATCTCTCGTTTAAGATTTGTATACCAAGGATTTTAGTGACCAAGTTTCGAGCAGTACAACTCCTCTTTTTTGATCGTAAATGGTTGGGATACAATTCCGAACTTTTAGAAACTATATTACTTAACTGTAATTGACCTTGGGCTTTGGTGTAACCTCCGCTTTGCTCAATGATTAAATAATAAAGTTTTCAAACTGGCTTGTAAATATCGCATAAGGCCGAATTTATCAATTGAGATTTCTCAATGTGATTTTATTAAAATCACGAGTACCAAATTTCGCGTCAGAAAAAGAATTCGTCGACTTCGACCGAAAATACCAGGAAAACAGTCACCAAAATTGAAGGTTCTGTCTGAACAGTTGTAAGACGATACAATCGACTTTAACTCTTGCCCAGAACTCTTCGCTTTTGGAAAGGTTGGGTGAGATGCGTGGCAAGGCAAGAGAGGATACAATCCTCTGACCTTCCCACGAGAGGTTCACCCTGAGATCCTGGCAGTTTAGGCACAAGATTTCAGAATAAGAATTTTCTGCCGAGGAGCTCTTTTTATATTTGCTGCTCCACCTCACCCTCTCTCGCTTGCGTAATGCCACTCGAGTGGGAGAGTTCGAGCCTGCGCTCTACAGTTTCTCCTGCGTGATGCAATTCTCTTTCTATATCACTCAGGAGTCACTATTTTTGCCTAAGCTCAGGCTA
>CAKNYM010034262.1:0-11239 GCA_932195095.1 Andricus curvator
TAAAAAAAGTGAGTGAAGTGCATTTGATCCAAATTCGAATCAAATTTAAAAAAATGTGTGACAGTGGTTTAAACAATGCCAGGATTGCTCTTGATGCAGTCACTGGGCATTTAGCTGCAATGGCTGCCTTGGAGGCTTATGTTGATAAATGCACTTCGGCTGTTAGCTTGTCAAATATAATTAAGGATGCAACGGAGGCGAGCAACAAAGAAATATTAGTCCGATGTCTCCCAGCAGCAATGAAAATGCGGCATTTATTGGACATAGCAATAGAGGGTGGAAAGGAAAGAGTAGGTTAGTAAACAAGTGAAATTTTATTTATTTTTGTACATTTTATTATTGTTTGATTAGAAAAAATTCAAAATTTTTTTTATAAATTGAAAATATAATGATTTTGATAAAATTTCAAATAATAAAATAATATTTTTTCCACAGAAGCATGCATTACCAATGAAACACCGTCGATCCTCGAAACGTACACGGGGATCGAGAAGAAGCGGAAACGCGCAGCAGGTAATGATGTGGCCAGGACTAAAAAGGCCACAAGAAGATGCCCTGCGAAAAATTCAAAGCAGGGTAAAGCCAGAGATCCACCCAAAATGTTAACACAGACTGTGTATGTTATTGATGATGAGGTGGATACAGTTTCGATGGAACGCGATCCACGTTTGAAAAAATCGAAGCAAAATCATCAGCAACAACAACAGCAGCAGCAACATCAACAAAACCAGGCTCAATTGACGGAGCCAGAACAATTGAATACAGATGATATTTTGCAGAAATTGGTGGAAGTCAAGCATGCAGAAGCAAAAGTATTGAGAAAAAAGGCTGCAGAGAGAAGAATCCGAATGAAAGAAATCGAGGAGAGTCGCAAAAGGGAAGATATTCAAACTAAAACCAAGGCCCTGAAGAAGAAGAAGGAGGAACAACGAAAAATTATCCAGGAAAAGAAAACAAGAAAAATCCTGGACCATAAAAATAAAAAAGATCAAGAGAACTCCTATGTGGCCTTGAAAAACAATGTCAGGAAGGTCACAAAGGAGTTTAACAAAACAAAAAAGGATGCTCTGCAGGATTTGGACCCTAATGTGGAGGAAATGCTGTCAGCATTGTTGGATAAAGAGGAGAGAATCTTCCAAGGTAAGATTTATACTATTAAGTATACAAATATATATTTTTAAAAAATGTTTGTAATAATTTATCTTAAATAATAATATTAATTTTTAATTTTTACAGAATGTCAGAACACCATCCATGACATCGTACGGGTCCAAGACGGTGCTGGTCATCAGGTGTCTGTTGACGGGGAACCATCGCAGGTTGTTGCACCCTCGAGAGTACCCCATCTGAACATCGGTACATCTCAGGTTGCAGGACCCTCCAGAGCCCCAGACATACCGGCAACATACAGCCTGGACGATGCACAAGGTAGGAATGAAAGAGTGAAAGATTCACCATTTATTTGTAAAATAAGTGAAAGTTCGGAATATATTCAGAAATTCGGTTTATATGGGTTGAAATTAAAATTTAAAATTTCTCATCCTGGCGAGAATAACCCCGTGGAATGGCTCGAATCGGCATTTCGCGAATTATTCGAATATCTAATTGATTGGTGCGATCCAACCGATGTAGTAGGATTAGTGTTTTGGTCCGATGGATTCGGGAAAGGGGTAGCATGGAAAGCCTTCATTCCATTAAAAGATTTGTCTTTTGAAGACCTATGGGACCTTGTTGCAAAAGTTGTCCAAAGTGCCACAGGTTTTGAAATCGACGATACTTTTCACGTTGAAATGACCCGTGTTCAGGTACCAGCCGGTAAAGGTCGTGTTAAATTGCAATCAGACATTTTTAAGCGATCAGTTTTAACAATAGCTAGTAAAGAAAATACATGTCTACCACAGGCCATTGTAGCAGCAATTTCCAAAGGGAAATTGATGGCTGACAAAAGTAACGTCGAATTAAAAAATGACTGGCGTCGAAAGCGCGAGAGGGGTGGAGTGCATCAGCGCACTGCCGCTAATAGGCTAACGCTAGACGCCGGTGTTATTATACCAGAAAACGGCTGTGGTATTCCAGAATTAATTAAATATCAACAATTTTTAGCAAAAGCTCAGATAGCAATAATAGTGTACCATTTTGATAGCTTTGGGTTAGGAAAGGCGAAAGCTTTTTATGACGGCAGTTCAGAAATTTTGAGTAAAGGGGAAATAATTAAACAAAATATTTACTTGCTGTATGAGGGTGCCCCAAAATTCCATTTTTCTCCAATTTTATCTTTGATAGGTGCGGGGGGTAGTAGAAACTTTTGTGCGCCATGTAACAAGGCTTACAAAAATTCAGAAAGTCATTTGTGTTCTGAAAAATGTAATGCCTGTCACATTTCGCCACCCTGTAATAAAGAAAACAATATTCTGTTTGGGGATGCCGAAAAGGAAATTAAATGCGAATCATGCCTTAGGTCCTTTTATGGGGCCTCATGTATGAGGAATCATTTACATCCTGACTCATACAGCAAAGGAAAAAGTATTTGCTCGGTATTCAAAATTTGTGGTTGCTGTTCAAAATTAATTAACCATTTAGATGTTAAAGATCATAAATGTGGATTCTCAAATTGTGTTACGTGCAAAAAAGTTTGTCCAGACAATCATTTGTGCTACATAACACCAATTGGGAATCCACGTCATGATAAAAAAGTAGCGTACATTTTTTACGACTTTGAAACTCAACAGAGTGAATCAGTCGTTGGTCAGGAATCCACGAAAATTCACGTACCTAATTTGTGTGTTGCACAACAGGTATGTGATGCGTGTATGGATGATCCTGATCCAAATGTACGTTGCAAATGGTGTGGTATCAGGCAGTATATCTTTGATAAAGATCCGGTTTCAGAGTTCACGAAATGTGCCACGCGAAAAATGAGCCATTTCACGGAAACGGTATGTATAGCTCATAATTCCAAAGGGTTTGATGCTCAATTTATTTTGAGTCATCTGATTAAGGAGAAAGGGTTAAGAAATCCACCAGAAATAATTTTAAATGGGACAAGTATTCTTTTGATGAAGGTAAATCAAACCCGTTTTATTGACAGTTTGAATTACCTTCACATGCCATTAAGTCAATTGCCTAAAGCTTTTGGCTTAGAAGAGGCGAAAAAGGGCACATTTCCCCATTTATTTAATACTCCTGAGAATCAGGAATACATTGGGAAAATTCCGGATGCAAAATATTTTTCACCGGATACAATGTCTTGTGAGGCTCGGGAGTCATTTTTCAAGTGGTACGAAGAATGTGTCAGGTCAGAATACAATTTTAATTTCAAAGAAGAACTGAAATCATATTGTATCAATGATGTGGATATTCTTCGTAGGGCATGTTTGGCTTTCAGATCATTATTTCTCAAAGTAGCCAATGTCGATCCGTTTATTGAGAGTATAACGATTGCATCGGCTTGCTCAAAAGTATTTAGAAAAAATGATCTGAAAGCTGATCAAATAGGTGTTATACCGAACGGTGGTTATAGGCGGGCTGATAAACAATCAAGAAAAGCCATCGAATGGTTATTAGCCTTAGAACGCGAATTGGACATTGAGATTACTCATGCAGGTAGGACACGAGAATTTAGATTGCCAGATGGTTCTTTAGTCGATGGCTATTATGAAGATAAAGAAGGCTATAAGAAAGTAGTTTACCAATTCCATGGTTGCTACTGGCATGGGTGTCCTGATTGCTTCAAATTGAATCGGGATAAAAAATCACATTTGGTTAAAAATTCAGAATCACTGAATGATCGTTTTGAACGAACAAAAGCTCAAACTGATCGACTTCGCTCATTGGGATATGAGGTAATCGAAAAGTGGGAGTGCTCCTTTGATAGGGAAAAAGTTCGAAGTGATGATTTACGTGATTTTTTAAAAGACCACCCACTTTTGATGACCGAGGCATTGAATCCTCGAGATGCATTCTATGGGGGTCGAACAGGTAATACATTTTCGTATTATGAGGCTAAGGGTAAAGTGAAAATTTCATATCTTGATGTCTGTTCACTATATCCATTTATTTCTAAATATGGAAAATTTCCCATAGGTCATCCCAAAGTTTATATTGGTGATGACTGCAAAAGTTTAACCGGTGTAAACTTTGATTTAACCAATGTTGAGGGATTAGTCAAATGTAGGGTACTGCCTCCTACTGACAAATATTTGCCTGTTTTACCTGTCCGTATGCACGGTAAACTCATGTTCCCTCTATGCAATACTTGTTGTAAATTACAACTACAACAAGATTGTCCGCATGTAAATAGTACAAGTGAGAGAGAAATAGAAGGAACATGGGTTTCCGATGAGCTAAAAGTAGCAATTCAAGAGGGTTATAAAATTACCTCTATTTTTGAAATTTGGCAGTATGAAACTACCCAATATGACAAGGTCACAAAAATGGGTGGTCTCTTTGTAGAATATATGGACCGATTTTTTAAACTGAAACATGAAGCCAGCGGATACCCTGCCTATTGCACTGATGAATCATCGAAAAAGGCATTTATTCAAAAAATACTAGAGTCTGAAGGTATAGCCCTAGATCCGGAAAACATTAAAAAGAATCCGGGGTTGCGATCGTTGGCTAAACTTTGTCTTAATTCATTTTGGGGGAAATTTGGCCAACGAGAAAATATGCCGAAGACTGAAATCATTCACAGTCAGCAAGAATTGCTGGAAATTGTTCAGAGTCCTGATAAAATTCTCAACAGTGTCTTGCCTGTAGACGATCATAGTATTTATGCCTCATGGTTGTACAAAAGTGAAGCTGTGACGCCATCGCCTATTACTAATGTGGTTATAGCAGCTTACACGACAGCTCAGGCACGCTTGAAGTTATTCACTTACTTGAAGCAACTAGATCGTCGTGTCCTTTATTTTGACACGGATTCCGTTATTTTCGCCAGCACTAATGAGCTAGATGAGTATTATCCAGATACAGGTTGTCTATTAGGTGATTTAACAGATGAACTTGAAGTTTATGGTTCCGGAAGTTTTATAGAAAAATTTGTCTCAGGTGGTCCCAAATTGTATGCATATAAAGTGCGATCACCTGATGGTAAAAACCACACTGTTTGCAAAGTGAAAGGTATTAATTTAAACTATAAAAACTCTGAAATGATAAACTTTGACTCAATCTGTGATCTCGTTATTAAAAAGACACAGCCAATTAAATTAAATTTTAGTAGCATCTACCATTTGGCTACATTGCAGAAGATAAATAATTTATTTCTTTTTTTTAACCATACAAATCGAATTTTATGAAAATTTCAAGAATCACTCTCTCTTTCATTCCTACACACACAGACACAACTGATTTTGCATCTTGAAAATAAAATAATTGTATGTTTATTTCTTATGATTTTTATTTTTAAACATATATTCTTCTACCTGCTAATAATGAGTACTTTTACTTTTTGTTTTCAGTTGAACAATTTGGACTATATGGGGTTGATGACGAGATCACATTTTTCGATCAATGCGGACAGGATCATCACCTCGATTTACTTCCATTCACGGATTTTCATGACTGTTTTCGTGGAGGGGCTCAACCCTACACTGTCGCATTATCCGACATAAGTGTCGATTTATTTGAGGAGTGAAATATACCAAAAATGAATTCATATCTATTAATTGTTTATTTCAAAATTATTAAAAATATATTTAAAACTGAATTAAATAAAATGAAATTTACTTTCAAAACAAAAAGAAAATTGTCTACAAATTTTATTTATTGTCCTGAAATGCATGCAAAATCCTTTCTTATTATTATGTAATCAAAATCGAAAAAAATCACTTAGAATAATATGATTCTATACTTCATTTTTCTAACCTGACACAGGTAGCCAGAATATAGCTAAAAACTAGGATTTTGCGGCAATGGTCCAACGCGGCGCGGCGAAGGTCGCACGCCCTTGTAAGCTAATCTCAGGGCGTCTTGGAATGGTCACGTCAAAATAAGCTTGTTCATTGACGTGATGGAGAATGGTCAGGGGAATCAGCTCAAAATCCCTGACCTCGCGGATAGTATCAGATTGATCAATTTCTAGATGTTAAGTGAAGCATGCGAAAAAAACTCCTGGTCAGAAAATCAAGATATTATATAAATAATAATAACTGATTTAATTTTAATCATTGTCAATTATGGACGCACGCTGGAAGCATCCGTTTACATCGTTGGTATGTGGACCAACAGGATGTGGTAAAACATTTTTTGTAAGAAAGTTTCTCCGTGATCTAGATAGTGTGTGCGATACACATATTGAACGTATCATTTTTTACTATTCCGAGTGGCAGTCAGCATACAAGGAGTATGGAAAAACGATAGAATTTCGTGAAGGCTTACCATAATCATCTGACTATTCCAACGACCCCAGAGCTAAACTTTTAATTATCGATGATTTAATGAGGGAATCTTCAAATAACACAATTGTAGATCTATTTACCAAGGGTAGTCATCATAAAAATCTCAGTGTCATCTTTATTTCTCAAAATCTTTTTCATCAGGGTCATGGTCAAAGAGATATTTCTCTAAATGCGAACTATATTGTTGCTTTTAAAAATCCACGAGATCGTGCCCAAATTCAGCATCTAGCTCGGCAAGTTTGCCCTGAAAATCCACGATTTTTACAAGAATCCTATCAAGATGCCACTTCTCAACCACATGGTTATTTACTTCTTGATTTGAAACAATCTACCCCCGAAAATTGTCGATTTCGGACTAGTATATTTCCTGATGATCCTTATCATTACGTTTATGTACCTGTCAAAGCTATAAAGAGAGGCAGTAGTGAGGGGCAAGTCCCAGTTGCACGTTTGTAATGATGTCGAAAGGTGGCAAGTCAATCGGGAAGAAAAATGCTATAGTTTTGCATGCTCTTTGTCACCTAACCCCTGATCAGCGACGTGCTGTATTAAAAGCCTCAGATGCCCGACTCATTAAATGTATTTGTGAGTGCGCTTTAAACACTCTATTGGGAAATGTACCACTTAGGAAGCACCAGAGATTAAAGTTGAGAAAGCATAAAAAACTACTTCGCAAATTAGCGGAAACCCATGGGACGTGGGAAAAGAAGAAAAACTTTATCGTACAAAAAGGTGGATTTTTACCTCTTTTACTTGCACCAATCATTGGCGGTTTAATATCTAACTTGTTTAGTAGCTCATCTTAAATAAAAACCATTTCATAAGCAAATATGGAGTATGCTAGAAAAATGGTACTTATCCCAAGTGACCAAGTGGATAAAATGCAACACCAAATGCAAACTTTAAAGCAACCAACTGTAAGCACTAGTGATGCACAAATTATTCCCTCAATTCCCGGGTTAACTACGCAAACACCTGGTAATAATCTTGGTAGACTTGATACCGAAATGAGTCGTATCTTATTTTCGCCTTCTCCAATAGATGAGCGTGAAAAGTGGAAAATATATAGTCAGGTGTTACAAAAATTTCTCTTCTTTGTTGATGAGGATAGAAATCCTCCTACTGATAATAAAGACCAAAATGAAGTCACAGACAATCAATCATCCAATGGAGAATTTCTACCTGTAGAAGCCATTACAGCATCAGTGCCTAAAACTTTTCAGGCAAATAGTATTTTATTACTCAATCATTTAAGAAGACCAAATATTAGCAGCAGAATAAGATGGGATAAAAATGGTGTAGTTTTTATTGACGGACATCATATTAAAGATTAAAATATTACAGATCTCGTTAACGATGCATTAAGACATAGAAAAAGATTCGTTCCGTCTGACAGAGATCAGTTTGCTCATATCCTTCGAGAGCTTGGTATACCACGAGAACTCGTGAAAAATAGAGAATACTGGAGAGTTCAAACAGATAAACAGCTGGGGCGAGATATCAGTAATAGAAGAAACTCTACATTTCATCCCCTTATAACAGACGATGAAAGTACAGACGAGGCTATCGATTCACATAAACTTCGAGAAACTTCAAATACAAGAACTCGTGCAAGGAGTCGTAGCAGAATTAGAAAAGATCAAGGACACAGTCAGCGTGGATCAGGATTAATAAAGAAGTGGCAATCTTTTATTTTAAGATGAAACTCTTAGAAGAAATATACTACAATCCAAGTCATCCGGCCTCCTACAGTGGTGCTGAAAAAATAGTTCGTGCAGCACGAGGAAAAGTTTCTAGCGCTAAAGTGCTTGAGTGGTTAAAGTCACAGGACACATTTACGAAACATAGGCCTATTCGTAGAAAATTTCAAAGATTACATTATAATGTTAGCTCTATTGATAATGTCTGGGAGGCTGACTTAGTTGACCTACAAAGCTTGTCAACTTACAATAATAATTATACTTTTCTACTAGTAGTAATTGATGTTTTAAGTAAATTTGCCTGGGTTGAGCCTCTTCGAAATAAATCTGCTTTAGAAGTAAAACATGGTTTCGAGCGTATTCTTCAGAGAGGTAACAATCGTGTACCTATCTGCCTACAAACGGATAAAGGGAAAGAGTTTTTAGGTGCTACTTTCCAAAAATTTTTGTCAGATAATGGAATAAAATTTCGAGTAACACGGGACCCTAATGTTAAAGCAGCCGTAGTAGAACGCTTTAATCGAACTCTCAAAGAACGCATTTGGCGTTACTTTACGCATCAAAATAATCGACGATATATTGATATCTTGCAACAAATTGTAGATGCTTATAATAATGCCAGGCACAGCAGTATCAAAATGGCACCGGCTGAGGTTACTGTATACAATGCGTCCAAAGCATGGAAAAATATTCAATCGCGATTCAGTAAGGAAAAGAAGTCTACAAAGAAGCCTAAGTACAGTGTCGATGACCAAGTTAGAATCAGTCGCGAGAAGGGAGTCTTTGAGAAAGGTTACGAGTCAGGCTGGAGTGAAGAAATATTCTTAGTAAAGCGAGTTAAAAATCGAATACAATCACCTTTTGTTTATGAGTTGAAAGATTTAGCAGGAGAAGAAATTGATGGGCTTTTTTACGAGCAAGAATTGACCGGTGTAAAAAATAAAGATATAGCTGGGGAGGAATTTAAGATTGAAAAAATATTACAGACTAAAGGCAAGGGAAACAAAAAACAATTTCTTGTCAAGTGGATAGGTTATCCTAACAAATTTAATTCGTGGATTCAAGCTTCAAATTTAAAAACATTGTAAAAATGAATGCTGATCAATTTTACCTCATTTTACCAAGCAATAGTAGTATGAAATATTTTCCCGAGAATAGCACTTCCAATTTTATAACACAACTGCCATATGAGATTCGGTTGCAAGGACAGTGGGCAGTAGCGCTCACGGAAATACAACTTCCTCGTACATTTCTTCATGTGAGACACGATGATTCATTTGAAAACCGTATTACCCTCATGAATGCTGGGACTGACGGACATACAATCCCACAATTTGATGGTAATATTAAAAATAGAAAAACCATTGAGAATGGTATTGACCTTCTTCACAAATATAAAGTGCCTATCGCAGAAGATAAAATAAATGATGAAAATATGAGAGAAAAGTTAGAAGATTTAATAGAGCTTATTGTCATTAAAGAAAAGTTGGAAGATGAAGAAAAGCCTCTTATGTGGAAAAAACCCCTTGTAAATTTCTTTGAACCTGGTCTTTATACCGATATTGACTCTCTTTTAAATAATCTAAACAGTCTTCCAGAATTGAATCAACATATTAAATTTAAATATAACAAATTCAAAAGCAGTTACGTACGCATACAAAAACAGTGTGCAAAAGTATGTCTGACGAATGATCAACATTTTTTGGTACTTAGTGATAAATTATCACGTATTCTTGGTTTCGCACCAGATAATCTACTTCCGATTGAAAATAATGAGTATACTGCTAGACATCCACCTAGTCTAGCTAGTGGCCTTCCGGATAAATTATTTGTTTACTGTAATATTTGTGAACCTCGCGTTACTGGTGACGTGAAAGCACCACTTTTACGTACCGTTTCTGTAGATACAAGAGATTACTCTTTTGGCACAACACAAGTCAGTAATTTTTCATCACCCAACTACATACCAGTTCTCCTCACGGGATTTTCTACAATTGAAATTGATATAAGAGACCACGTTGGTTTGCCAATACCATTTGAGTTTGGTACGCTGACAGCTACACTTCACTTTAAACGTATTGACTAGATAAGAGATAAAAAAAGAAAAAAATAATGAGTCAATACGATGAATATTACGCCTCACAAGTAGGTGGGGGTAGTAGGGGAGGAATTCCCCAGATTTATATTGGTGCACCATATCAAAAAGGTCATGGTATTGGAAGCTTTCTAGGTGGTCTATTTCGGCGTGTTCTTCCTTTCTTGACTAGAGGAGCTCGTGTAGTCGGAAAAGAAGCTCTTAGGGCTGGAATGAATGTTATAAATGATTTGGATGCTAATATTCCACTTAAAAACTCATTTAAGAATCGTTTTGGAGAATCTGGTCAGAATTTGAAACGACGTGCTATTGATAAAATGGAGAATATTATGAACGGTTCTGGTTATAAGAACATTAGGAAGAAGCGACTGGTTCAGTCGATTTCTAATCGTGGTACACTTAAGATCGTGAGTCGAAATCCTATTAATAAGAGAAAAAAGAAAACCTCCAAAAAAATAAAAAAACGTGGTACTGTGAAAAGAAAGAAAGCTACAAAGAATAAAAGAAAAACTAAAACTTCAAAAAAGTGTGCAAAGCATAAAAATCTGAAATATCCTATTGATATATTTGGAAATTAATAGTGTATAAAATACGCAACCGAGAAAAATATAATATTTTTTAAAAATGTCGTTTCTACATTCTCATTCTTGTGAGTGCTTAAAGTCAGAGTTAGATCTATTTTCGATACCTCCTACACAAACCTCGATAGAAAGCTCTCAATGGGTGCACTATAAACCTGTTTCATCCCTCACCGACGACTGGCTTTTGTTGGTCCTGTAAACAATCTACTACATTCCTTATTCAATCAAGTGGATGTCTATTTCAATCAAAAAGTAGTATCTCCACCCAGTAATTCTTATTCCTATCGGGCATACATTGAAACTCTGCTTAACTATGGTCCTGCTGCTAAAAATAGTCATCTGACTACCTCTCTTTGGTATAATGACACACCTGGAAAAATGGATGATTTTGATAATAATGAGGGGTTAAAATCACGCCAAAAATATTTAAGTGCTGGTAAATCTGTTGATCTCATTGGACATCTG
>CAKNYM010034263.1:0-16004 GCA_932195095.1 Andricus curvator
CGTAGGGCTGTCAATCAACTCATTTATAATCTAGGGACATTTTCTCCATAGCGTCAGTATGTAACAGTTGGTACCTATACAATGCGCTGGCGAAAAACGCTATTATACTCTCCCAAATCGTCTCCATGTAGATACAGCTTAAGGGGCCGTCCCATGTGGGCAGAAAACGTCGGCGTAAGCAGAAACTCCAGAGAGTGAAAGAGACGGACAGATCTATTTGTCTCTTTCACTCTCAAGAGTTGCTGCTTTACGCCGACGTTTTCTGCCCACATGGGACTAGGGTGGTAAAGTTTCATGAAACTTTGACCAAATGAAAAGTTTCATGAAAGTTTGGAAACGATTCAAAGTTTCAAACATTAAGGCGGGAAAATTCAAAATATGAAAAAATACTATTAATTAATAAATACAAACATTTAATAGTTTCCTTTGTGTTTCAAAGCAAATCGTTTCAACTAATTTAAATAATAAATGACGTATTAATTATTAATAACACATAATTTTTTAAATATTTTATTTTAAACAATTTTTAATTGATTTTAATAAAATGAAAATAAATTTCGTATTTAATACATATTTAATTTTTTGCATGTTTTATTTTTAAAACAATTTCATTAAAAATGTAGAAACTTCGAATGGAAATGAATAAAATAACATTCTGATATTTCATTAAACTATCAGGCTTATTTTTGTAAATTATTTTCTTTCAAAAACATGTATTAATTTTTATCAGTATACGAAATTTTAAATCTAGTTTGAACGTATGTTTCCGTTAACTGTAAAGCGGGGCGCACACACATTTGCACAGTGAATAAGCCTAAGGCACAACGCACAAGAGAACATGCTTCAGCGCACACGGATCCGCATAGCTGCTTCCTATGCACGTGGCCATAGCAAGCTAGATTCAGGTAAACACTGTGTTTTTCGTGGACAGTTAATATAGTATTTATAAAAGTAAGTAATTTTATGTGAAATAACTTCGTCTGTCTTTAATTATGAAACAGTATTGACTCAAGCCTCTTGCAGTATTTACATGGATATAAAAGAAGAATATTCATAAACTCTCTAATATACCTTTTATAAAATTATTTATAGGGAGTCCAGCACAACACTTTTTATCTTCAATTTATTATAACTTTTACTTTTGAAATTAGAAAACACTTTCAAAACAAACGATGCGACGCGCGACACTTTCAACACAAACTACGCGATGCGTGAGAAATTCGAGGTTGGAAAATTGAAAACCGCCTGCTACAAGCGGCTGCAGATTACACAAGACAGCTGCAGATTGCATGAAAGTTCAACGTTCCGAACTTTTCGACGCCTTCTGCGCCATGCTGTGCGAAAATCACAGCGATTGAAATGGAGCCCTGTGATTGGTCGAGAACCTTGTGCGCCATGCGTTGTGCAAATGTGTGTGCGCCCCGCTTAACTGTGGTAAATGACCCGATATCAACCTGACATGAATGCGCAAGCGCATACGTATTTGTGAAACTTTCAAACGTTTCAGAAACTTTGGTCCCATGAAACGTTTCATGGACCCTACATGGGACTGCACCTTCACCCTAACCCAGGGTTGGTAACGTATAATACTTCACGTATTATACGTGGTTTTCTACGCGTATATTACCACGTATATTACCTCTATAGTTTTCTACGTGATTTTACGTATATTACGTCCGAATGGCAACTTTCAGTGCGCATGCGTCAATATCGAAAAATACTTCTCATAACCTATTTTTGTTGTGGGTCGTGGTGGCCGCGTTCGCTCTTGAATCTCGCGCCAAATGCCAATATTTTAAAATTCTTTGAATTTGAATAAATGTTCAAGCAGTTTGAGGTTATAATTAGAGAGAACCTGCATAATCACATATATCATATTGTTCAATATAATCCATAATAACTATTACCGAAAGAATCAACAATTATTTACATACCTGTGGCTTTGTAGACATTTTAAACTAGTATTTTTTAACATCTTATCGCAGAAAAGACACTTTACGAAAGTTTTCTGTCCTTCCTTCTTCCGTTCATTATGCCCAGGCATAATTATTATTTTCAATTACTACAACGCATTCAAGAGAATTATTAATAATTGTTATATTTCAAAAGTGAGGTTATGTACTTGTCAACACTGATTTTACAAGTCGGCCATCTTGAAAACGTAACTTACAGGAGTTTTCTGGCAGATTAAAATAAAATAAGAACTGAATTATTCACAAAATAATTACTTTTGAAATAATAAAATTGCATTATACTTGTTTTAATTATAATTAAAACAAGTATAATACAATTTCATTATTCCAGAAGTAATTATTTTGTGAATAACTCAGTTTTTATTAATTTTATCTAAGAGTAACATACATATATAGAAGAGAACTGGAAAAGTTTGAAAAGGCTATGTAGCGTGCGCTTTCTTGCTCTAGTTTCAGTAAAAACTGTTTAATTGTTGCCAATTACAGAAAAAAAACTTTTCAACTTTATTTTGTACATTTTTAAAGATTTTTAAATATTAAAAAAAATTCAACACCAACTGTCGGCAATGAAGTTACCAGTAACCCACCGCGTACATCGCCCTGCACCTTGCATAATTGAGTCTGTCAAATCATGTGTATTGCCGAATTGGAGTCAAAGTTTGGTTATTGTCACTCCGTTCAGTTGAATAATTAATATCGCTCGGCCAAACCCCACAAATGTATTTGGGCAACTTTATTTTTGATAATTATACTCATTGCTACCCTGAAAAACTTATAATTTCCCTTAATTTCATAAAATAAACTCGAGCGAATAGAGCCTAATGCATTGCAGAATTGAATTTAAAGGTCCAATTCGATTGTGGCAGCAAATCGAATTCACCAAACCTAACCTGAATTCGTTTTCGCGTTATAGCTATTCAACTTTTTTTACTGGGGAGACATGGACCTGTCAAGAAAAGGACAGGAGTAAAATTAACGCGATCGGCATGAAACCTCTGCGCATGATATGCGGGAAAACACTGATGGACAAAGTCCGAAACGAGACAATCCTCAAAGAATGTGGTACAGGAGAAACACTAGTTGACATATGGGAAAGAAATCAGTTAAGATGGTTCGGATATCTTGAAAGAATGAAAGATGAACGACTAACCAAACAAGTGTATAAAGGTAAAGTAAATGGCAGAATGCCCAGAGGTAGACCGCCGAAAGAATGGTTAGAATCTGTAAATGAGACATTAATCCGTAGAGACATAAGAAGCCATAGAAACACAAGAGCTTGCATGAAAAAATCCATGGAAGTGAAGGAAGCTAGAGTAGTATGCCAGGACAGAAAAGTGTGGCGACAAATAGTTTGTCAACAGAGTGACAATAGAATGAATGACGCCTGAAACAAAGACCTTGGATACTAATGGGCCCAAGTGGGGAATCATACATAACAATTTTGTGAGGCTCTTCACTTGGGGTGATCGCTAGACAGATTGATGAACAACCTGGGTCGGAGCAGTGTTGCGGAATAAACGTGTCATTTAAATAAATGACACGAGAATTCCAGATCAATCTAAAATATCTATACCTAATACTTATATACCTATCTACCTCATACCTATATACCTACCTACTTTATACCTATATACCCATATACACACTACTATTTTCCAACGGAGCAAGTCACGCCTACCCCGAAAGGGAAATGGCTTAATGGTATAATAAAATATTATGAATATAAATTGTTTAACGTTTTTAAATGTTGCTTGCATTATATGAAATGTTGAGAATACTGCGATATATAGAACTTTAAAAACAATGTTTTTTCAATAATCCTTTTAAATTTCAATGACTTTTATATTTTTCAAATATCAATTACCCATCAAAGAGTTGTTGGTCTTAATTTTGCAAACTGAAATGATCGGGAATGTTTTTATTTAATATTAATTATTGACTTTTCCATAAGACCAATGCTTTTCTGGAACAGGACGATCGACGCGCCGTCCGACGGATTAGTTCACCCGTGAAGTGGAACCAGAGATCATCTCTGGTGGAACTTATAAGCGACAACTACTTTTCTCAGTAGTCGGATAGGGCTGCTTACGAATGCCGAGACCAGAAATAAAAAAAAGTGAGGTTATACACAGTTCTACAGGTCCGCCATCTTGGTACGTAATTTACTAGGTATTTTACCTGTTGTCGACGTAAAATAAAAAAAAAAATTAGGTTTTTTACGTCAAAAACCTCCAGTTACGCGTAACTGCACATCCCTGCCTCTGTGCTTAGAGACAACGTGTGGCGTAATGGCGTTTACAACAATTCGCTCTGAGCTCAAAGGGGAGCTCAACCTCTTTATAGGATATAATCAGATATAATCTGACGGCCATGCAGTCTCATAAATTTCATTGGTTGAGCTCCCCTTCGAGCTCAGAGGGAATTGTCGTAAACGCCATTGGGCTAAATCACGAGCGTCTCATTGCACACAAGATGCCGTGCGGAGGATCTACCCAGTCGACCACAATGCGCACGCGTTCTGCAGCTGTAGAGCGTGCTGGACCGCTCGTTATTTTCAATTATGATAGGCAACTTAGCAAAATTTTATTCATATAATAGCAAACTCAAATACCCGACAGCTGTTATGTACTATGTTTGATCTCATGTTGAAGAAATATTTATATTTTAATTTATAAAAATAAAAAATTATATAATTATAATTATATAAAATAAATAATAAATATGATGATAATATAATATACGAGAATATACGCACAGACATAATGATGTTGCAACAACTTGCCCTAAACCTAGGACTCTTAACAGAATGGATGCCTTTCTCTAGATACATTCCAATGCCCGTTTTAGAAAACGAAAATTACATCATATACTAGGATGTTACTATCCAGACGGATCATTACATCCAAGCTAATCGACCCGACATCGTGATGCGAGAAAAAAAAGGTGGAAGAGTCTACATCATCGACATTGCTAGTCCACTTAACCGAAATTGGCAGACAACCGATACAACCAAGATCCAAAAGTATAGCGAGCTAAAGCATGAAGCAAAGACAATATGGAGGAATGTGAAACATGCATCTATTCATCCTATTGTGATTTCAGCTACAGGCAATGTGCACGCAAGGTGCACTGAACATCTTGAACATTTAGAAGTCAGGAGGGTACTGGCAGCAGCTCAGAAGGCTGTTTTATTGAGCACCTGTCGCATTGTGAGAAATTTTCTAGACCATCAGGAAGCAAGTGACTAAAAACCTGTGGAGTGGCAGATGGTAGCTCTAAGAAAGCATCCAGAGGCGACTGTTGTCACCACCAACGCTCGCGGCCGTTGCCCTAGTAGCAACGTCTGCCTTGTATGACAGAGGCCAGAGTCTGGCTCAGCATCTGCTCCCTCTAGTCGACCAGACTGGCGGGAGAAATCATCAGACCAGACGAAAAACCGAATCTGGTGAATAAAGGAACCAGATTCTGGTATTTAGTTTAAACACTAGTAATTAATGTAGAATATAAATAATGAAATTGAAAATCTAGCAATCGGAAATTTGAACGATTCACAAGTATGACCAAACATGCAAGCTTATACGACAACAGATTATGTTTTTAATATTTCAGTGTGTCTCCTGGAATGTTGTGACGTCTCCGCAGTATATTTTCCCAGAAAAGGCTGAAATATAGTGTAAAACTACTACAGAAACCTATTTAGTACCATTTTACGTTATTTTAATTATGTCTGGTGTATATCATGACCAGTCTGGCCCAGGGTCTGCTATACCAGACTCTGGTGCCAGAACAGCACGCCAAAGCGGAACCAGCCGGGCGCCAGGCTGCAAACAGATTCTTCTTTTTCTGGCGCCCAGCTTGCGCCAGTCTGCAGTTATCTTGCTACTAGGGTGTGTAAGGATAACAGCGGTAAAAGACGAACTCCAAACTACACTATGTTCCTAATTTTGTACCTACAACATCATCGCAGAAGATTTCAGACATCGTATTATATTAACTTATAACATCCTCATCTCATCTGTCACTTGACTTAGTCCGTGGCTATGATGAAAAACCGGGTTCACCCGAGAAGAAGATTGAAAAATATATATATATATATAATAAATAAGCTGAGATTATTTTTTATTTTTATACATAATACATTTTTATACATATTTTTATAATTTTACAATTCAATAATCAGAAGATTGTCTGTGTTTGAATAATAATTTATTACTTCTGATCGTATGAATGATCTAAATCTATGCTTAATGTAGGACCTGCAGGACTATTTAATTTGCTATAATGAGCGTTGCGGTTGTTATGTCGTATGATTGATCTCATATTGAAGAAATGTTTATATTTAATTTATAAAAATAAAAAAAGAACTTTATCATTCGCACGCGCTCTGGAGCCGTAGACCGCGCTGGACCGCACGTTATTTTCAAATTTGTCAGACATCAATTTCATCATTCATCAGTTTCTCGAGAAAGTTCAAAAAGATTTTTCAAGATTTCATGTATGTTGAAAAAGTATCTAGAAAATTTCTAAACAATTTTTTTCTCATTTTACTGGATTTTACATAATTTTAGGAATAATTTGAGTCAGTTCGAAAGATATTTGGAGGGATGATGCTCCAGCATATTGCAATGCTTGTATATCCGTCATGAATGTTCCAAAACACCATTTACATTGCACTTGGTATGTTGACAAAAATTGGACTAAAAATATTCATTTAAAAGTTAAAAATAAAAATAGAACGGAAGAAATTTATCACAAGTGTAGGACACTCTTAGCAGAAACTGATAAAAAAATTCTTGGACGACATGGCATCGCATGAATCGGAGGAGGACCAAGCCTTAATTTGTAAAAAATTAGAGCGCATAATTACTCAAGTGTCGGTGAACGAGGTCCCATCATTATTTCCAGCGAAGACAGCAAACAACACTGATTCCCCACCACCGAATGCACCACACAATAAAAAAATTCAACCGCAATGCTCATTCCGTTCAATCCGAAAAAATAGACAAAAAAATCAAGCCAAGACACTAAAATCAATGTCAAGTGATGTACAGAAAGCCGCTCTCCGAGAATGTATGGCTAATATCAAATTAAACAGTGTCCTGCAGGTACTACTTTCAGCATAGATTTAGATCATTCATACGCTCAGAAATAATTAATTATTATTCAAACACAGACAATCTTCTGATTATTAAATTGTAAAATTATAAAAATATGTATAAAAATGTATTATGTATAGAAATCAAAAATAATCTCAGCAAAAAGACATTATATTAATTCTGTGGGTTTTATTTATTTATTATTTATTTTATATAATTTTTTATTTTTAT
Organism: Andricus curvator; assembly: GCA_932195095.1. NCBI lineage: Eukaryota > Metazoa > Arthropoda > Insecta > Hymenoptera > Cynipidae > Andricus > Andricus curvator. The sequence continues at coordinate 7,301 of CAKNYM010034263.1, forward strand.
AATTTAAAATATAAATATTTCTTCAACATGAGATCAATCATAGTACATAACAGCTGCCGGGTATTTGAGTTTGCTATTATATGAAACTTTTTTTGCTAAGTTGCCTATCATAAGGGGCAAGGAGCAGTCTGACTTATCGGAGGTTGGAATCACGGGGGTAAAGCCTCGTGATAAAAATTGAAAACAAATATTTCCAATATGGCCGCTTATGGAGCGACACGTGCGCTCATGTGAGAACTGGGGGAAATAAAATCGCAAGCGGCCGTGCGGGCGGGATATTCAAATTTGAAATATTGTACTTAATAATGTTGTCAATAATTTGTAATACCGTTTATTGATATAATTATATACAACAATTGAAGTACACAATAACATCAATAATTGGCATTACAAGTTATTGACAACATTATTGGTAAATGGAATTTGATAACCCTTGTGAAAAGAAAGACCAACTTAAGATCACTTTAAGACCAGTTTCAAACCACGTTTGGTCTTTTTCTGGCCTCATTTTGAGGGCATTGAAATAGACACCACACTCTCTCTCTCTCTCTCTCTGAAATAAGGATAGCTGTCTGTATCAACAGATTAGCTATACCTAAAAGTCCTAAAGAACCTGGGCTGATTTATGAGCATTTATAGAGGCTTCAACCAGTTTCCGTTATATTTATGGAACTCTGTCCATCCCTCCATGGTTATGGTCCTGACTCGTGATGAGCCTAATAATGATGGAATATTGGGGGTTCAAACTGCCGGGACAGGACTATACCTGCCTATACTGTGATCTAAAGTTGGTCTTTCTTTTCACGAGGGAAAGATTATTTTAGAAAACAATAAACAAAGATTCTGAGCATGGGTTTTTATTCGACACAAATCACTGTATGATTACTTTTTGTTTTGTCGTGGATTTGAAGAAGTATCGTGAAGGTTCTTGTAGGAAAAAAAAACCCTAATAAAACAGTAACACGACACAATTTAGAGGTTATGTTACATTCCTCACCAGCCCTATCCGACTCCATGAAATGATATCCGTAAATATATACTTCCAAGTGGTAGTACCAAAAAACCCGACAGAGAGCGCCACTACTGCCTCTACACAGTTTAACAGTATCTGTTATGGGCTCTTATTGAATAGTAATATTTAGTATTAAAATTATTTTTTATTGACAATAGTTAAGTGATTTGACATGTACAATATTGTTTCTAAATACTTAGTGGAAGTTTTTGCAAACTGAAAATGGTTGGACACAGGTGTATCGTACCGAATTGTGATTCGGGGTACGATGTCACTAATAAAGAAAAGTGCCATCATTTTACGGTTCCATCTGAAGCAAATAGACTACTAGAATCGGAAAAGGCGATTCCGAGGAAAGATTACATATTAAAACCGGGGATGCTAGTTTGTTAAGTGCATTTTTTATATGAGTATATAGTTTGGAAGCACGAAGTGAAGGATCCTGCTGGCAATGTTATGGCATCGGTATATATATTGTTTACCTTTTTACATTTAAAAAACATGAATGAAATTTGCAGTGTGAAATGAATATTCACAGCCTATATTAAGGAGAAAAAATTTATCACAAAAATATAGTAAAAAATTATTTAAATTAAATTCTTTCTCACGAGCAAATGGAATTCGACTCTATTCTGAAAATATGAACAAAAATAATAATTATTTTTTTCCTCAATCTTTTTGTTGGCAAAATACAATGTTTGGTAAAAAAATCCAACTGTAACTAAAATGCCTGTCCACGTATATTGCGAGCTGCAATAATGAATTTTGAAAGGTTGCAGTGCAGAACTAAATATTTTTATTATTTAAAAATCAAATGAATATTGCGGTAAAAGGATTTTTTCAAACTATCATTTTTTGATGCAATAATTTTTTTTAACTGTATTAACAATTTCAGTTACAATTTAGTTACAATCTTAACGGAGCAATATTTTTTTCAAATTTTTAGCATGTATATTTCTTGAAATTATTATCATTTAATGAAAAAAAAACATGTTTTTACATTCTCATCATAATGAGAAGGTATTGGTTTTATGCGAAAAATGGCTTTCGCGGATTCCATCAAATGTCGATGTTTTGAGGCCCCCTAAGCCAGAAAAAATAGTTTTTACGTCGGCGTCTGTCGTTGTCGCTGTTGTTATTGTCTGTATATCGGATAACTTTTGAAAAACTACTCGGATTGGATTGTGCATTTTCAAATTTTTTTAGACCATTTTTTTATAGGTTTAAAAATTCTATGTACGGCTGTTCGTAGTACTCGGAAACTTGAACAATTTATCCTTATGACTTTTTTCGATAAAAGGAAAATTAATAGAGTTACAACATTTTCAAAATCCCCCCCCCCCAAAAAAAAAAAGATTAACATTTTAAGCCAAGCAACGCACGATATGAAAAAAGTCAAGAGAAGAAAAAAGTTGCTTTATCAAATTACGACAAGATTATCATAAGAACTTTTTGAATTTTCATGAAAAATCGAAAATTCAAATTTTGATGTCACAAAAAAAAATCAAAAATTCCATTTTGCCATCCAACTGTACAAGATACGAAGAAATATGAAGAAACAAAAATTATGCACCCAAGAAATATCTACAAATTTGATACCATTCATTTCTTGATAGGATGCGTAGTTTTTGTTTTAATCGTAAAAAATAATATTCACAATAAAAAAATTAAATTTTTGGGCAAACGACATTTATTAAAAAAATGAATAGAAAAAAGTTGCTTTTCCAAAAAGGAATGAAAACTCATTAAATTTGTCCTCAATAATTTTTTGATAGGACGCGTAGTTTTTGTTTTAAATTTTTGGCAAAACGACACAAGAGACGAAGAAAATGAAAAGACAAAAGTTGTTCAACCAAAAAATATCTACAAATTTATTATAAACTCTTGTTACAAGAACATATTAAAAATAAAAAAATCAACTTTTTGGAAAAAGGACACAAGCTACAATAACACTTTATTGAACAAAAATTTTCGCCTAAATTATTTCTACAAATTTATTTGGAACCACCTTACGCTGTGATGTGCATTTTAAGTTAAAAACCTAAAAAATATAATTGAAAATGAACAAATTAAATTTATGGAAAAACAACAAAAGTTGCAATAAAATGTTTAGTAACAAATTTTTTTTCAAAAAGATGTGCACTTTTTTTAATTATGAAAACAAGACAATGAAAATACGTTTGTTTCATTACCAATACATATTATGAATTGTAATAGCATCAATTTAGATGTGGATAGATTCAACATTTATTTTGTAGTGAAAAAAAACATTATTGTAGTTATTCACATTATTATCCCATAACAGATACTGTAAAACTGTGTAGAGGCAGTAGTGGCGCTCTCTGTCGGATCTTTTTGGTACTACCACTTGGAAGTATATAATTACGGATGCCATCCATGCAAAAGCTTGGAAGTCGGATAGGGCTGTTCCTCACAACCGGCATGGCAAATTCTAAAGTCGTGAGACCTGGTACAAGGCACTAGATTTTACAGGTAATTCTTTTCGAGTTAATAGACCATTTTACCTAACAATTGGAAGTTTATTTGCGCATGTGCGGCTGCCATGTGCATCCCGCGTAGTATGAAAGTTGCGCTCATATTTGGTGAAAATGTATACAATTGTACCTTTTGTCGGAGGGAAATTAAATGAAGATGATGTTCCGGGTGCGAAATTGGGCAAGTGTGAAATAGAAAAATATTGTTTTGCTCAATTGAGACGGTGGTTCAGTTGCCGGAAGCAACCTAATAGTGGTAAAAAAGCTGAACTTGTAAACAGGTTTGTAGTAGGTTAAGTTTCTCATATTATTAAATTTTAAATATATTATTGTGATTGCAATGAATATTGAAGGAAAAGGACAGGGTTTGAGTATTGTATAGTAGTAGTAGTATACCATTAAACCATTTTAGTATTGTAATTGTTTTAAAATAAAATTGATGGTGTTTTGGGAAGAAAATGGTAAAAAATAGTGTATAGTGTATTGTTGCAAGACTGAAATTTTCGGAAAATGCCAAATCTGTTAAAAAAGAATATATAATTTGGAAGCATATTGTTACATGTTTGAATTTCAGTCAAAAATATTAATCAAATGTAATTGGAAAATTGATAATATGCAAAAATATTGCAGATAAATAAAGTTCATAATACATTGAAAACGTAATCAAAATAAAAATGCACACTTCGGCTTGCATGCAACATTATTATTGCTGCTGTAATTTATTATTATAAGTTGTCATAATATAATTTAATATATATTTAACAATATAATTGTAGAGTAAAGGAATGCATAGAAATAATACTAATATAACCACTTCTGTATTGTAAACAAGGTTTCAGGAAACTTATGAAGTAAAGAGGTTATGTTCCTTGTATGCTTTGGTACGACTATCACATTTACATAAGCCGTACATACAACGCATACATGCTCCCTAACTTCCTTTTTCATTGAAATTCATTTTCACTTTGCAATTTTTTTTCGGTAACTTGTCACGATTGTTTAAAAATTAAAGAAAATTTTTTTCACTGTCCAACGAGCAAAAATGATCGCAACAACTGGGTACAACAGAAAGTACAGTGCACATGCGCAGTAAACTTTCCGATAGGTAAAAGGTTTATTGAAAAATTATCGTTAAGATTTCACGCTTATGTTTATTGGGAAGTCTAAGAATTTGGGTGAAAAATAGCGTCGATTTTCAACGTTTTCAATCATTATGTTTTCAACTGTCAGTTTTCAGTGCTACCATACTAACGCAGTGATGCTAATAGACCGCGACTTTTTCAACTGCGCAAGCGTTGCGTTGGAAGGGGAAAGCCACGCTATTGGCCGTAATACGCGCGCTTATTTTAAATGCTTCAAATTCATTTTTATTTTCAAGTCGAGAAATTATAATAATTTATGCTAATATGTTTCATATATATTACTGCAATAACTATAAGATCCATGATAATACCGTATTTTATTATTATTACTATGGAAAATTTAATGTACTTAATATGCGATTAAAATATCAAAGTTTGTCTAAAAATCGTAAATGAACTGCCCTGAAGTTCAAATTTTTTAAATTTGAGAAAAATCTTATTTTGACTAACGGTGTGTATAATGTGTATTAAAATTGAAGTTAAAAAGTTCTTTTTCGATTTTTTATTATAATTTTTTTTCGAGGTTTTCTCCTCCTGATCCGTGATTTTCTGCGATAACAGGATACATTACGGTCTTAGTTGATTAGAAGCTATCAGTTCCGCTATAATCAACTCTGGGTCAAATAGTGTCAAATATATTTTTTTCAATCAGACCCTTACCCCGCAATAAATATTTAAAAAAACCTAGAAGTCAAATAATATAAAAGATAAATAACAAAATCTAATATTCTTCCCTGAAGTGAAAAATAAAAAAAATATCAACAGGATACATATTTTTGGACCTAAAAATTGCATAAAATATATGTATATACTATTATATTATATAACCTAATGCAATAACTTATAGTTATTGCAGTAATATATATGAACCATATTGACATAAATTAATATAATTTCTCGACTCAAAACTAAAAGTACCATTATTCCTTATTTTCAGTCGTTCACCATATTTGTGTAAATTTGAAGCATTTAAAATAAGCGCGTGTATTATGGCCAATAACGTGGCTTTCCCCTTCCAATGCAACGCTTGCGCAGTTGAAAAAGTCGCGGTCTATTAGCATCACTGTACTAACGATTTCAAAGTTCACTACATTTTCGCAAACTGAATATTTTTAAATTCCCTAGAAAGGACCCCAGGGCAGCCCTATCCGACTAAAAAAAAATGGCGGTTCCTTAGTGATTATAGTTTGTATGTGCGAAATTTCCTCACCAGAGCGGCGCTGCACGCGGCACGCTTTAAAAATGCATTATACTAATAGACAAATATTTAAAAATTAAAAATAATTAAGTTTTTGAACAATATGAGGCGAAACAAATTTTTTTAAATGATTCTAGAACATAAAATACACCTTCTCCATTAATAAATTAATATAAAATAGAAAAAGAACACATGGAATTACGTAAAATGTATACAGTGGATATGCAGTAAGAATTTCTTGATACACTGAACAAAATATTTTTTATGTTATCCCCATAAAACTAAAAATATCTGAAAAAAGGAAAAAAAAGCTTAAGCTTCTAAACAGAAATATTTTCCATTTTATTTTTTTCAGTTTCATACGAATGAAATAAAAAAAAATTGTTAAGCCCTGTGTTCGCCATAAAAACGCATAAAAGGGAGATTTATATATACTTTATTAAAAATTTTAAAATATAACAAAACATATTCATTATTAATTTAACATGCATTAATTTGAATTCCAGTTCCATGTATTAATTTAAAGTCTAGTTGAGTGTCGCAAAGCTTGGCTGCTTTTTTCTTCAAGACGCTAATTTTTTTAATTTCAGCCATTTCCTGTGTTACAAATTGTCTCATCCTTATTTGTAAATAAAATTAAAGTATATATGCTAATACCTCCACAGCTACATTTGCATGTTCTTTGCATTGAAAATTAAATTTTGTTTTGGATAAAATTAAATCGTTTAGAATTAGGTCAAAAGAATTGCTAGATCGGCAATACACATTGGAACCAGTAATATTCTATCTTATAATTTAAATTTTTTCATTAAATATGAATGTTAAAAACCACATCAAAATTAACAAACATTCCAATTGTAATAAAATATGATATACATTTTCTGATATAAAATTTAAGAAACGAAATATATCTATGCAACAATTCATCGTTACCTTTTTGAAGCTGAGCAATTCCATGTCAAATCATCTGAAGAATTTCAGCTATTGTTAGTCATTTTTATAAAAATTCTAGAAGCCGTTCTCTTACGTGTTGAAAGAAAAACTTAAAAATAATTTTTTTCAAATAAAAAAGCTTAGGAGATATTCAGAATTGAAAATTTTGGTCCTTTTTTTCTTAAACTTTCATAACTTTGGTGATTTTAGTGATATTAAGGTCTATTTTTTTATAAATTATTCGTAATAGGATGCAGTTTTGGAAAAATATTTTCTGAAGAGAAAAATTTCAAAAAACTCTTGGATTTTTCGAAAACTAATTTTGAAACTGAATTTCTGAAAAAAAAAACACTTTTCATTTTCTTCATTTTTTATATATAGATAGCTTACAATGTCCTTTTGGCAAGAAAGCAATAGTCTATTCACTATTTCTTCGTGGTTTTGGCGTACGTTTTTAATTATTTCTCGAAAATTAAGCGAGTTACCATTTTGATAATTACAGGACTTGTAGAGGACATTGGAAGCCATCAACATAAAAAAATGAAAAAAATAAAACGTGTTTTCTTTTTCAGTAATTCAGATTCAAAATGAGTTTTTGAAAAATCAAAGAAGTTTTTGAAATTTTTTTTCCAAAAATATATTTTCAAAACTGCGTTCTATTACGAATAATTTACCAAAAGTAGACCTTAATATCGCTAAAATCACCAATGCTATAAAAAGTTAAGAAAAACAGGACCAAAATTTTCAATTTTGAATATCTTCCAAGTTTTTTGATTTTTTCAATAATTATTTTGTGATTTTTTCTTTCAACACCTGAGGGAACAAAATTTAAAATTTTCATCAAAGTTACTAACAATAGCTGAAATTCTTCGGATGATTTGACATGGAATTGCTCAGCTGATTTTTCTATACATGATATTCATATATTTAAAATATTAAGGTTCGGAAAAGTTGAAATAAAAACTTTAGATTAGGAAACTGCTCTATTAAAAACATAATTCTGGTCATTATGGTCAATATCAAATATAGGAATTTCATCAAATCATTTAAATGCACCATATTTACTCATTATAATAAATTATTTATTACATCTTTTTAGAAAATCACCGTGCAGCATAATGGGCACAATGCTTTTGTAGAGCGTGGCGCGTACAAAGCGCTCTGGTGAGAAAATTTTGCACATAGAAACTATAATCACTAAGGGAAGCACGTTGAGCCGTTGCAGACACGAGGAGTAGGATAGGGCTGCCCCAGGGGCCCTATTCTTGAATCGATGACCCTAGATCTCGCATGCGAGAAGCCGTGCGAGATTGAAAATGGTATTCTTGAGTTCATCTCGCATGCGACATTTGATGTCGCATACGACAATTATCGCACGAAAATCTCGAGTGGGTGCTACCCACTCGAGATGGAAATTTGTATGCGAAAATTCGTTGTGATTAGGAATAGTATAGTGTTTTCCCTGAAATGTAAGGTTATGTTTGACGTTGTACGTGTTATGTTCAAACAACTTGAGTATGTCAGTATAACTTAATTCAATAATTGTTAATGTAAAAGAACTTAAATTAATATTTAATCCAATGAAATTAGGCAGTTTTTATCAAAACAAAATTTCAAACCAATTTTGAAGATTACATTTGATGCTCTAATAACTTGTCACCAAATCTTTTAACTACTTTATTAATAACTTTTCTTTACTTTATGTCTAATATACATCATTCAGTACTCATTCCTAGTTTTTTTGGAATTCATCCTATAATAGTTTGTCGTACAGAGAGCACGCATCAAACTCAAACTGCGCGGTCATAATAACAAAATGGTGGAATTAAGCGGTTGCGTGACTTGGACGAAACGGGGCCCTCAAGTGGCTAGACCATGGCTGTGTTCGAGAATTGACTGGGAGTACTGGATGTACTGGCGTGAC
>CAKNYM010034264.1:0-27520 GCA_932195095.1 Andricus curvator
ATATATACACACTAATTTGAGTATTGGATGTTAAATAAGATTTTGAATAAGAATTTAATCTAATTTAAAATCCTTAAATTTGAAAATTCAAAAAGTGAGCGCATTTTCAAAATTTTTGAAATTACTTTTTTCAAGATTAAAAAATTCTATTTACGGTTTTAATTAGTACTCAAAAAGACAAACAATTTGTCTCTATAACTTTTTTTCATAAAAAAATAACGAAAATGAAAATTTTAAGCCAAACAACGCACGATATGAAAAAAGTCAAGAATAGAAAAACGTTGCTTTTTGAACACTCTACAAGATTGTCATAATAACTGTTTTAATTTTTTTGAAAAAATTGAAAATTAAAATTTTGACCGCACAAAAAAATAATGAAAAATCAAAAATTCAATTTAGCGGTCAACTACACAAGATACGACAAAGATGAAAAGACACAAATTGTGCATTCAAAAAAGATCTACACATTTTTCAATAATCACTTTTTGATAACGCGTAGTTTTTGTTTAATTTCGTAAAAAACAGCATTAAAAATATAAAAAAATTAAATTTTTGGTCAAACGATACAAGCTACGAGAAACAAATAATGAGACAAAAAATGTTCACCCAAAAAGAGCTGCAAATTTTTACATTGATTATTTCTTGATAGGATGCATGGTGTTTGTTATATTCGTAGAAACAACATTAAAAAATAAAAAATTTGATTTTTGGGCAAACGACACAAACTATGAAAAAAATTAATTGACAAAAAATGCTCATTCAAAGAAGAGCTACAAATTTGTCGATACTAATTTTTCGATAGGATGTGTAGTTTTTGTTTTAATCGTAAGAAAAAATATTAAAAATGAAAAAATTAAACTTTTGGAAAAACGACACAGGAGACGAAAAAAAAAATGAAAAGACAAAAGTTGTTCAACCAAAAAAAAATCAACACATTTTCTATAAACTCTTGTTATAATAAAAAAATTAGCTTTTTGAAAAAAGGACACAAGCTACAACACGGAAAAAAGTGGATCGTTAGAAGAACTCTCTAAATCAGTTGTTCTAACTATTTTAAATTGAAGCGCAGCTTTTCGTCAGTGAATTTTGTTAAAATTACTATTTTGTGTTCAGGTAAGTTAACCTGAATTTTTAAAAGAGTAGCGTCGACAATTTCAAATAGTAGGATGCACTGCACCACTTGGTAACCGTCCACACTCAGCGAGAAGAAGAGTTACTATTTCGTGTAGTAAGCCTTACTTCTGTGAAGAGTAACTTTGCCGATTTCGCATTGTAACGCATATATTTATATGTATATATGCACTGCACGCAATCTATACACGATTTATAAATAGATTAGCTCGAAACTTTCGACAACAAAAGTGATGTAAATAGTCGATCGATTTGCAAAGGAAAAAATTATTTTATGTATGATTACTGCACTTAATTTACGATTCTTCTCACACAATTGCACGCACACAGTCTTACACATATGATCGCACGCTTAAACGCTTTGAAAAATCGCCCCTGCTGGGGAATCGAACCCTACCTAACTACCTAAAACCTGTCCTGAAACCTAAATCTAGCGCACGCGTTAGTCAAGTGAGCTACGGAAAAAGTCAATTCTGATGACGTCATCATAGTTCCAGTAATCCTTACCTATAGGTATAGGATTAGAGGCATTGAAGGAGATGGATTTCTTAAAATTAAACAAAACAGCCTTCAATGGAGACTTTCTTCCGCGAATGAATCTGACAGATCTACAAGTCATCAAAAGATATGAAAGCACAGACATCAAGAAAGCTAAAACAAAATATGGAACGAGAACGTTCATAATCATACAAAAAAAATCTTCGTTTTTCTACCTGAAAGGATCGCAAAACTGTTTAAAGAAAAGAAAATCTATTCATGCAAACGAAGAAGTGCTGTAAAGATCAACATCTGGACATCGTGTATTTGGCTGGAAAGTGCAATTCCACTTAATTTGTGAACAAAAATGTAAAGTGTGCAGTTTTTAATGATCGCTCAGTGTCTGAAAGCCTTCTGTGTCATCAGCATCATTATGGCGTATACTCCTCAAAATCGAATGCAGCATGCAACTACATGCAATTTGAATTCATCATTCAGAACGAAAAGCAAATTATCGCCTGTGCTGAATTTAAAAAAAATGGAACGTTAGTATCATCAATGAAACTGCTAGCTAACCATCCTTGAGCAATTATAACCTTAAATCTTGACGAGTGGAAGTTGTTTAAAAGTTATTTCAACATCATTTCATTGTATTTTGATGAGCAAGAGAAGCAACAATGCATCGACTGTGGAAATTTACGTATACACCCGGGGTAAAGATATTTGGTCTTGATTTTGTCTTGAATGTCTTCCATGTGTCTTTAAGACCATGATGTCTGGTTCCAACTCACCAGATGGACATTGGAGCTATACATACTTGTCTTTCATTCTTGGCTGCGGCTGTGCCGAGACAAGACCAGATAGACCTGTCTTGAGAGACGAAAGGATAATTTATATATTGGTTTCATTAATACCGGCAGGGCCTACCACTTCCAGATAGGTTGGGACCAAACTGTTGCCATCTGCTAAGTATTCAAATTTTGCAACCAATAAAACTTTTACTTTGTTATAACTGATTTTTAAATTAAAAATTGGGAACCTGTTGATCTCAATAACTACTGATATATACAATTTTCCATAAAAAGATTATAACTGTCATTTTCTACAAGTATCTAGTGAACTGTTAGAGATAGGAAAAAATGGACAACATTTTTATATTCGCCATCCAAAGAACATAATTATTGAAGATAAACTAACTCATTGATACATAAAAAATAAATTCTATGAAGATAAATGATATAAACATTCTGTAAAATTTAAAGCGGATTAGTGATGACCTTCGGAGGCCTTGAGAGTCTTTTGGCTCGTCTTCGAGTTATAAATCTCTCAAGTTTTTTCCAAATCAAATAATCTTGTCTCAAGACGTAAATTTTTGTCTTTAAGTCGAAAATATTCGTCTTAAGACATCAAAAATAGTATGTTTCAGTATGATGCAGTTACACCTTCACCCTTTTCGGGTTTTACTGAAACCTTTGTTTTTTTCCTATAGGGTTGCATTTCAACAAGATCCGCTTGCCAGGTCTCGTCGATGCCAGCTACAGCTTCTCATAATCTATTATTGAGTGCACACATGTGTTCAGTTTGGTTTCCAACTGAGAAATGACGTCCGAACGCATCGATAATCATTTTGAAAATGACTAAAATAGCAACAAAGCATTGATTAATAAATAATTTTAGCCTCTCGTAATTCTTCAACAATCGACATAATTTCATTTGTATGACTTTGATTATCAGCTGCTTGAGATGCTTACAGTAACCGTAATCGATCTATTAATTAATTTAAATCATCCTAATAAACATAATTCAGATAATTGTTCTGTGTACTTCTCTAGTACTTACAAATTCGTATTTTAAAAAAACCGGGTTTTTACACTCAATGCTATGTAGGTCAGGCCTGTCCAGAGAGGGAAATGGACTGAAAGACCACATGTTTGAGTTCCACCACCACTTTCCTTTGCTCAGCTCTATAGGCTTGGGGTGGTGGTCGCTCTTGTAAAGTTGAATGAGTGGAGGCCAGTGGAGGTGGAAAAATCATATCTGGCTAATGAGCAATTTCGACTAAATTTTCCCTTTCTGGACAGGCCTGATGTAGAAGACCTGGCGATCCTGGTAACAGGGAAGCATAAGGGCACCGTTGTTTGCCCGTTAACCCGGACAAGACGGAACTCATGCATTTTACCAGAAGGGAGCTTCCTGACCTTAGAAATATTAAGTTCTACAGTAGGGGAATAGAATTGTCAAGATCAGCGAAGCATTCAAGCGTAATATTTGACTCTAAATTAACATGAAAACTCTATGTAGACGCAATGGTTAAAAAAAGCTATGATGAATGCTTGGGGCTGTAGATGTGCAGTACGGAAAACCTGGGTCTTAAACCCCAGGGTCACTTACTGGTTATATATAATGATAATCAGACCCATAATAGAATGTGCATCAACGATATGGTTGCCATGGACTGAACTAATCAGTACTATTAAACAACTGGAAAGCCGCCAAATGGTGTTCTGGACATTCCACCGATGCACCTTTTCGTAAGGAAGATTGCGGTAAAAGAAGTCTATAGACTCCTAGTAGAGGACAACCTTAGCGATATTGAGGTTAAAGATCTACATATCTTTAAGCACATGCTATGCGATAATAACGTTCTCGCTATGCAAAATGATGTTATGTTGAGGAAATTTTCCTTCATGAAACTCTTCAAGGTCATCTTCCCTAAAAGGGAAGAATGGCATGATGAAGGGAAAGAGGAAGAATTATCAACACCAGGAGTTCTTGTTTGGTACAAAGACGTCTCTAAAGAATCCTTGGGAACAATGGTTGGAATGTATGGGAAGAAGCCCAGGGCTGAGATAGGAACAGCACTAGGTACATTCCCTACAGTTTTCCAGGCCGAAATAATAGCTATTAAAGCTTGCCTGGAGGAAATTAGTAGGCAAGCTTATTAAGGCCGCCGGTAAAAACTGGATCACACACATTGGCAAAAGGAGCCCATGGTAAATAGCTCTCGGAGGAGCATACGAATATTGGAAGAGAACCAAAAGAATTATGCATTCTAAGAATTTCATATCTAGTACATGTACTAAGAGGACTAATGAAATCTTGAACATGGAATGAAAGCAGGTTAATGTTGTAGGAAGGCTTACTAGACACTGCCGACTAAGGAAACACTTGACCAACATGAGGATCGGAGACAACCCTCGTTGACGAAAGTGAGATTTTCGTGAGGAGACAGCTCATCACATACTTTGTGATTGCGATGCACCGGCGTCCCTCAAAAACGAATTTTCCTGCAAATCAGTCTATGCATTTATGGTAAAGACTGACCTTACGAGAGATAGTTAAATTTGAGGGTATAGTACAATAGGTTTCACTGTACTACTATGGGCAGATATTGCCCTGCCCTCCCTTATGGCGACCCCATCGCCCAAGAGCTTTGGCTCTTGCAGTCAGCCACGCTGCATTGGGCTAACTCCCCAATGCAACGAATTATGCGGTTACGTCACTAGTATCGCGCAGTGCCACCCACAATAGGCTTCTCTCGGATAGAGACCATGGTTCAGTTGGGAGTGGCAATAGGACCAAACCGAGGGGACGACCAGGCAATGGCCCCCTACAAACGTGAGAACATCGATTTAAATCGTCGGGCCAACTCAGGGGAGACATCCTTACTTGTTGGCAAAGAAGCTCATCGGTGCGAAGAGGATTCATGCAGGGGTTACATGACTGTTGGGTCAATATGCACCCAGAATATGCTCATAAAACGCCTCAGTATTTAAGAGATCAGGTATCCTTTTTGCGCAAAAACGGATATGAAGCTCTTTATCAGCAAGAAGAAGAGCAACATACGCCAGCGAAGATACCATTCGTTCCAGCAAGACCAGCTTTGCAGATAACCGATAACGCCAACATGAGAAGTAGGAGATCCATCCACCAAAAAGTCTTCCTCAGGATGGACAAATTAGCTAAAGCTAATACTGCTCTCTCCGATTTGCTCCACGAAGATGTTAATCTCTGGAACCTGAACTGTGTAGTTCACGAGAAGGCGATCTCTCTGCTTAGCCACAATAGAAGTAACAATACTTCAGTACGCCTGAGTAAGACTCGCGAGGGTATTGCACAGTTTCAGTTTAAAATTGAAACAGCGAGATGGCATGCATCAAATATTCAGTGCGTGATTAACTACATTACATCAAATATAAAATTCACTCCAAAAGTTAGGGAACTTGCATGAAACTTAGGGAAAGCAAATCACACGCTAAACAAGTGTAAACTGTTGATCATCAAGCGTGCAGTTAAAAATCCGCCTAGTCCAGAAGAGATTCAAGTCTTCTGGTAGCAAGTATATGGTGTTACTCATCAGCTAAATGAAGACGCTTCAGATATATCACTCTATCGTAACTTTTGCTAACGGCAAAGGTTACTAGCTCCAGAGGAAGAATGTCCACTAATTACTGCTGAAGAAGTGAAGAAAGTTATCGCTAGAACTAAGAACTTTTCAGCGCCAGGGCCAGATAAAATGAACAACTTTTGGTGGAAGAAGTTCACTTCTACGCACCAATATCTAGCTCGTGTATTTCCTACTTTCTTATCGGAGAACAACCCATCCCGCAGTGGCTAGTGGAAGGGCGCACACCATTGATCCCTAAGACCGGAGATCTGTCAAGTCCAAAGAACTACAGGCCTATAGCTTGTTCAAACACCAGCTACAAGCTATTCACTGGCATCCTCAAAGAGAGGATATTAACATATATCGAGCCGGTAAGGTGTACAATAGTTGAACAACGTGGATGCAAGAGAAGGCTGGCAGGTTTCAGGAAGAAACTGTTAATAGGCAGGTGTATTAACCAGGACTTGATCAGGTATCGACGAAATCGGTCAATGACTTGGTTTGACTACCGTTCGGCATTCGATAACACGAACAATGAGCTACTTATTAAGCTCCTTGAGTGCCTGGAGGTGCATCCAAAAATAGTGAGATGCATAAAAGAGCTTATGGTCTTGTGGCGGGAAAGATCTGTCACAACATCTGACAGAAGACAAGTGACTACCAGCTATATCACATATGAGAGAGGGGTCTTCCAAGGAGACTCTCCAAGTCCGATACTTTTCTAAGTCTCCCTCTTGCCTCTATCTGTTGTGCTCCGAGGCAAAAGCTCTGAATACCTATGTGGCCCGCCGAACAGGAGAGAATATATGGTCAACCACTTTTTACACATGGACGACCTTAAACTCTTTGCTTCCTGGAAAGAGGACCTTAACATCCTTGTGGAGGCGGTAAAAGGTACTCTAAAGCGATTGGCAAGAGCTTCGGACTGGACAAGTGTGCCTGCGTCCACCCACACCAAGGAAGACTAGAAACTACATCATCGTGTGACGATCAGGTTGGGCTACACTCTTTCAGCCCACGAACAACCCACGAAGCCCGTTCACTTTTCTTCTCGGGCGCCAGATAGGGATAACCCCATCCGAGCCCCGTAGGATCCGGTCACTCTACAACTGGCAGGTCGGCCAGCTCGTCTTATTCGCATGAGAGAGGGAGCGGGATATTTGGAGTGAGAGAGATCAAAGTCTTCGATTCGATCATGTTTGACTTTTGAAATTACTAAATTGACAGCTTGCCTTTATTTAAAATTCTAGCAAAAAAACTACAACTATTCTGACCTCTACGTTCACCTCATTAAACTACCTAGCGCTAATGCGCGATCTCCAAACCTTTATCCAAGAGTTATCTCCAAGTTATTTTAAGGTTCCCTTTTAATTAGACAATTTACAATATTAAACTTCAATTTACAAGATTCTGAGAGACGCTCGCCTAAACTTTTCTATGAGTCGGGCCTTTGAGCCGAGCGTGTCTCGTCTTGATGAGCTTCGAGGGGGTCCCAGACGGTCTCCTTAAGTAAAGCACTACACAATTATTCCCTATAATTTTACACTACAAGCACAATCACTACGCACGGAACCCGGTGCCAGAGCTCAGAACAGCTCAGGACACCGCCAAGCCAAGACCACGAGTGTCGTGAGAAGCGTGCTTCCCTACGCTTCCTCCCGTTGCTTTCCTTTCGGCCCGCGTTTTCTGTGTGTCGAGGCTGTTGATTGGTTGGTTACAGTAAAAACGGCTTGCTTGTCGATCTCGGCCAATGGATGCCGTCGTACCATCGCTGCTTTCTTATTGGGTCCGCGGCCGGGCTGCTCGTCTCTCTATTGGTCTTCCCCATCCTAGTTACAACATGGCCGTCTTCTAGTTACTTCAGCATGGCTGTCTTTTCGTTGCCTTAAAATGGCCGCCTTCTAACTACCTTAACACACAGGGTCCTCTAGCCACGTAGTATAACAGGGTTGGTTCGGTGTACTAGGTACTGCCTCCCCCGTTACGAGTGATGTTTAACGGTGTGTCAGGGCGGGGTTGGCTGGGTCCACTTCGTACTACCTTCGGTGCTGCGAGTGGAGCTTAATAGTGTTGCCTAGCAGGGTTGGATCGAGTTGACCCGACGATCGCCTTGGTACCGGTACTCGCCGCTGGTATCGGCGCTGCTTGCCTTGTGTCGACGGCGAAACATGGCCGCCGATTTCGCTCTCCCCACCCATCCGGTGGAGCGTGATCGCCGGATACAGTGGTCGTGGACGGTGATGCACTCTCGGTACTTGCGGGGGACTGCTGCGCCGTGTCGGTTGAGTCCCATTCTCTCGTACTGGCTTCCTGGTTTACGGTCGGTTGTCGCTGCTCTAAATCGTCTGCTCCTTGTTTACGAGCTGTCAAAATAGTGTTCAGCTCCGACACCGACCCAATACAGGTTTTATCGGAAATCCTCGTGGGTAAATGAGTATTATAACTAAATAGCCGGAGACAATGGCAAAGCAACAGACTAATTTTTAAATTTCCGATGACCATGGTTGCACACAACCATTAAATACAGGTAATTATAACGCTATCCCAGACTTGTTGTCTTGGCTGGGTGGTAAGTTTACTTTTTAAATTACTTCATTTAGGCCGTCCTTTCCTCCCCTTCAGAGGTTAGGTACGGCTTCGGCGAAACTCCGGAAAGTTGCCTTACATCTTTCCTAGTTTTCTCCTAAAACTCCGTTACAATACATATCTTGGAATATCGCAAGCGGAAACCCAAAATGTGCATGTGTTAAGAACGGCCCTTGTAAAAAGTTATCTTCAAATTCTCAGAAAAATTTGGGTTTCCGAATTATCTGGAAAGAATAAGATCCAGGCGACCAATATGCTGGCCGTTCCTATACTGCTCTACACTTTTGGTGTAGTACAATGGAACGTCAATGAGTTGAAGCAACTTGACCGCAGCACACGCAAAATCATGACAATCCATCAAAGTCATCATACTAGATCTTCCGTACCTCGAATATACCTCCCTAGAGATAAAGAGGGTAGACGTTTACTTGGCCTCGCATTTCATCGCAGCAACACTACACATGGCCTAGAATCACTAACACCTTTGGTGCTCAGAAGTTGTGTACAGGAAGCAGAACATACGCTTCTACTAAGAATGCTGACAAGCACCTTAATGGTGAATTCTAGGGCATCATACGTAGAGAAGACCTCTCGATGGGTCTGTCTAACATGTTCCTCAAGTCTGCTGGATTGAGATCGGAGACTAAGGGATTTCTTTTTGCCTGTAAAGACGGCAGTATAGACACCTTAGTTTACCGCGAGCGCATAATGAATGTACCTGTGGGCGATACCAACTGCCGAGCGTGCAAGCAAGAGCCAGAAACACTTGGACATGTTCTCAGTGGATGCTCAAAGTATGCACGCTACGGGTACATAGAGAGACACAATGCGACTCTATATGATGTGTTATATATATATATGTTATATATGTGTTATAATGTGTTATATCACCATCTTACGCACTTCTATGGTGTTCATCTATTGCCCGTCTTGCCATACGCCCAGGGGGAACTCACGTCCGTTATGGCGAATGATCAGTGTACGATCTACTGGAATTTCTCATTCTCCACCACTCAACGTATCAGTGCTACGAAGCCTGATATTGTCCTCTAAGATCGGAAGACCAAGATCATTTACGTGATTGAATTCTCGGCACTAGCCGATGGACAAAGTCCATCTTGTATTTCTCATAATCGGCTGTCTTGGAGGTATGAAAGCTTTCTTTCTTAACAAACTCAACAATATTCCGGTTTGCCAAAGTCAGCCTTATTCCATCGCGAACCGAATGCAAACGACTGTTCTTCTGGGATCCTTCATCTGATCCGTCAACACTGTTCCTAATAACATTCTACAAAGATTAATAGCTCTAAAAAAGTATCCAGAGGTGAAAGCTTCATCTCCAACTGTCCCGCTCTTGCTTACCTTCTAGGACAGAAGGAGCAGAAGTGGAGGACGTACACGTTCCAGTTGCGACAAGATTGGTTGCATTAAGGAACCATGATCGTAGCTTCCGGAGCCCACAACTTCTCTAATAATAAACGAAAGGTGGAAGAGTCTACATCATAGACATTGCTTGTTCAATTAACCGAAATTTGTAGGTAACCTATACAACCAAGATCATATGAGCACCTCAGAGCAAAAGAAAGACTCCGCAGAGTCGTGAGGAAAAACGATACAATTATCGTTGCGCTGTCTTGCTCTTCAGGCATTCTGCGAAAGAGTTTCTCTTTCTAAAGGTACTTGTCTCGTTTTTCCTCACGACTCTGAGCAGTCTTTCTTTTGCTCTGACGTGCTCATATGGAGGAATTTGAGACATGCATCTATTCATCCTATTGTGATTTCGGCTACAGGCAATGTGCAAGCAAGATGCACTGAACATCTTGAACATTTAGGAGTCATTAAGGTACTGGCAGCAGCTCAGAAGGCGGTTTTATTAAATACCTGTCGCATTGTAAGAAACTTTCTAGACCATCAGGAAGCAAGCGACTAAAAACCTGTGGAGTGATGCATGGTAGCTCTAAGAAAGCATCCAGAGGCGACTGTTGTCACTTCCAGCACTTGCGGCCAATGTGTAAGCATAACAGTGATAGAAGGCGAACTGCAAACTACACCATGCTCCTAATTTTTTACCTACAACATCATCGCAAATGATTTCAAACAACGTATTAACTTAAATAATAACATCCTCATCTCATCAGACACTTGACTTAGTCTGTTGCTGTGATGAAAAACGCGATTCACCCAAGAACAAAATTAAAAAACAAATAATAATATTATATTTTTTATTAAAAAATTATGAACATCCTCATCTCATTAGACACTTGACTTAGTTCGTGGCTATGACGTAAAACCGGGTTCACCCGAGAACAAGTTAAAAATAAATAAATAACCCTACCGAGAGTTGTTTTCGCGTTGGCGTTGCGGTAGGGCTTGAGCTTTCCTCTCATGAATTTGACGGCTATGTTGGCTGTGGTATTTCTTCTAACAGGGTTTCCCATGCCAGACAGGCAGAGAATGAAGAGGAAAGGGTCTACGTTAGAGGAGCACCAAAAACCCATAAATAAATGGAGAAGTTCTTAAACATATATCGACGTTGTGCGCTTCCAAAGGATCGTTGGGCTTCCCCTGGTGCCACTGCTGGGGGTGACAGCATGCGAACCGGTAGTGGTGAGCTACGTGATTGGCAGGTAGCTCTCACCGGGATATTCAAAAGGGCTACTGTCCAGCCAGAACATTGGCAACAATAGAGTGACTGAACAACAGCTTGCTGATCATTTAAGATCCATTAGGCGGCGCCACCTCATATCCGAGGTCAAAATAAGTTACATCGAAAAACAGGTGAAACAACAACTAGCAGCACCTGTAGTGCATTCCGCACATGCGGTGGAAGAGGAGGTTCAGATATCCGTGAAATGAAACGCTATGGACGAGCAAGGGTGGATCTGGGGGATGTAGCAGGGAGACTGTCTCATGGCTGAACTCATTGAAGAACTCGACGAGGAAAGCCTGCGTCTCATGGTGGGCTTTACTGATGCCATCCTAGAGTTTGCAGATCAAGAGCCATCAAGGAGAATCGGTCTGCCAAAATTTAAAGTCAACAAGGACCTTCTCCGATTAGTTGGTGGCTCAAACACCGAGATACTGCCTCTGTTCTTGAAGCAGGATATGAGCTTGCTGCAGGTGCAGGCTCTTGCATATTGCGATGCGGTCGCGTGTACCGGGATGATGAGCATAGAAAATCAGAGCCCAGGCTACTAACAACTATGCCCCAAGAAAGATGTCAGACCCTCCATGGAAGTTTCAAATTCAAGGCCAGATTAGTAAAATAAGAGCAAAACTGGGACGGTTGTACCAATTTCGAAAGAACAATCGGTTTCACAGACTGACTAGCCACGTGAAAGAGATCCTTCGCCCACAAAATATCAGTTCAAGAACATCTACGAATCTAGACAAAGTGATTGCCGATCATAAACAGAGACTAATGGTCCTATAAGTGCGACCGCGACGATTTAAGAGAGCGATCGCGAGAAGGAATGACGATGGGACTTTTCTAGCAGGCGAAAAACGTTTCTATCGCGGAAGTGCAGATGTGAAAAACAAGACTCAAAATTATTGTGAACAACCTAGGGCCGAGGAAATGGTCAGATATTGGTCGAGCATCTGGGGTACGCATAGGTCAAGTCAACTGGACACGACGTGGGTTCGTCTAGAAAAGGACAGAGTTGCACGTTTGCCTGCGATGAATAGTCTATCCATGTCAGCCTCCGATGTGACTCGTATCCTAAAGAGGGCTAATAACTGGAAATCGCCGGGTGTGTATATGGTGCACAGCTTCTGGTACAAATACCTGGAGGTTCTGCTCTTCGCCCTTGCTTGGGCACTTCAAAGCATCTTGGAGAACCCAGATCACTTGCCCTCTTTTATGACGGAGGGCTTAAAGTATATGATACCTAAAAAGGTAGATACTTGTAGTCCTAGCGATTACCGACTAGGACAGGGTAATCAAAGCGAAGAATTACCAAAAACACATCCTCAATATGGCGGCAGTTATTAACAGATGCCGCCTATGCTATGTGGAGATCCCAATGAGAACATCAAACACATCATTGATGGCTGTACGATGCTTGCCTCGTAAGAATACACGCACATATATAATTATGTTGCTGGGATCATTCTCCAACAAATTGCCCTGAACACTGGTTTACTAGAGACATTTGACACTCACTACAAATATAGAACAGTTAAAGTACTAGAGAACGAATACCCTCTCCTTCACCGGAACAGGACTATTCTGACTGACAACCTAGTCAGACACAATCGTCGAGATGTGCTCTGGTTAGATGAACGTGCTCAACACGTGAGAATAATAGACATAAGCGTTCTCCCACACTGGGAACGTTCATGCTAGGTGCGTACAAATCTTGGAAAAGCCGGGAGCTGGAAATTCGCTACATCTAATTCAGAAGGCAGTATTGCTCATTAATTGGAACACATGACTAACTACTGGTCGGGTGTTTGGGAAAAAACTAACAGAAGCAATTTGGACACTGCGTGATTCCATTTAGAGAAAGCAAGAACAAGCAATAACCCTGAAATAGAGCTGACTAACATCACAGCTTCAGATGTTTCAACGGTTTTGAAAACGTCAAATAACTGGAAAGCATCTTGCGTTGGCAACAAGTTTTCAGAAGACCAGCGAACACCCAGATATGATGCCACGCTTTAAGCTCAAGGGTCCTACCATAGACACTGTTGCCATTACGCAAGCTCATAAACATCAAAGTAACTTGCACATGGTATACATTTTCTACAAGCAAGCAGTCCTTCCGTAACACATGGCAATTTGCTTGAAGTCTTAAAAATATAAAAAATCTGCCCACGCATCATCGACTTTCTACTTCGTGCGATGATGCTTTGGGGTACAAGAATCAAGCCTTTTGACCATGGACAACCAAGGATAACTAGATTAATACAAATTACGACGGGTATCTTTCAAGGAGACTCCTTTAGTGCATTGTGGTTCTGTTTAGCGTTGAACGTCTTGAGCAAAGCACTAAGTAGCATATCTCATGTGTTCCGAATACATGATAACGAGGATGGCCATTAAGTGACGCATCTTCTATATATGGATGACCAGAAGCTATATGCTCTTTCAGATTTTGAGAATGACATCAAAGCAATATAAATATCTGGGTATTCTTGAATCTAAAGGTATTCAGCATACGATAGTTAACAAAAGCCAAACGACTGCCTTCTCCACAAGTCTCAGATTGATTCTGAAGAGTTCTCTTAATTTGACAAACAAAATCAGGGCAATTAACACCTATGCCATCCCTATCCTCACGTACTCCTTGGGGCTCATCAAATGGTCTAACACCGACCATGAAAGGCTACACAGAACCGTCCGCATAAAAATGACGAAGCACCGAATGCACGACAGTTATTTGGCGATTGAAAGGGTAGTTCTACCACGACATAGAGGGGATAGGGGCATTGCAGATGTCAAGAAACTGTGTCAGTCACAAGTTATACAGTTGTGAGACTATTTTAACAGCAAGCAAGATGTTGCGCTTTACAACACCATCTGTAATGCTGATCTTGACTACACCTTGCATTTTTCCTCAAAGTTGGCCTTGAATATCAGGTCAGAAACCATAGAGGAATTATAAACGTCATGGAGACAGAATATATAATAAGGCAGAAAATATAAGGCAACTCCTTATTTTGTTTCCACACTACCATCATTTCGATAGTACCCTCTACCGTGGCCATTTTTAAAGAAAAAAAGTACGAGTTGCTTGTGTTAAAAAAAATTGATAAAAAATGTCCAGTCTATTACTCTTTATAGAAAACCAAAATGACAGTTCGCGGGCATGTGATGGCTGAAGAAAAACAGCTGCAGCAGTTAAGTAAATAAAAGGTGAGTCATACGAAAAGAAACGGATCGGTAAGGTCTATGTTAGGCTCAGTAGTGTAAGTCTACCGCCCGCTCCCCTCGTCCCAACACTCCCGGGCACTCAGTACTCCTACCTCTGTCCCCCTTTCCTGACGTCATACCATTGTCCAGTCTGCACCTGCTGTTTTGACTATGGTAGCGGTTTGAACTGGAAATATCCGGTTGAGCACTGAAGCGACGCTAAAATTTGGAGTTAGTTCTTTTTTGTAAAAAAACTGCCCTTTTTCACTTTTTTGCACACAGTTTTTATCCTTTTTCACATCACCATCGCGCGATCCGGCTGGAAGGACCAAATGTTTGAAATTCAAACTAGAAAAATTGATCCGACGGTGAATTTAGGATGGAAGGGGTGAAAAATAATGCTACATTTATCACAGAAACAAGGATAAGTTTATTGTACCTATTTTCAACGTGAAAATAGATACCTAGCAAAGTTAGTATAGTATAATCAGTAGCAGGTGATGCAGTTAGTATTGTTACTGATTAATTATAAAAGAAACACATTTTGTAACGAAAAACTACAGGGATGGGTTACGCTCGTACATAGAAGTGACTCGGACCGTGCATTGAGCAGTACTGACTGTCTACCCAACCCTCCAGGTACTCGGTCCCCCAAAAGCGTGAGTGCACAGAAACACCAGGGCCGTACGCGATCCGAGATCACGCGCGACCATGACAGAAAACATAGAATAAGAACCATGTGAACGAAATATCTCCAACACACCCTAAACCTAGATCTCTAAACGGAATGGTTGCCTTTCTATAGATGCATTCCAATTCCTGTTTAGAAAATAAAGATTACATCTTATATTGGGACGTTACTATTCAGACGGATCCGAGCCAATCGACCCGACATCGCGATGCGAGAAAAAAAAGATGGAAGAGTCTACATCATCGACATTGCTTGTCCACTTAACCGAAATTTTCAGGCAGCCTATACAACCAAGATGCACAAGTATAGCGAGCTAAGGCATGAAGTAAAGACAATATGGTGGAATATGAAACATGCATCTACTCATCCTGTTGTGAGTTCGGCTACAGGCAATGTGCACAAAAGATGCATTGAACATCTTGAACATTTAGGAGTCACTAGGGTACTCGCAGCAGCTCAACATGTGGTTTCATTACATACTTGTCACATTGTAAGAAACTTTGTAGACCATAAGGAAGGAAGCGACTAAAAACCTGTGGAGTGAAACATGGTAGCTCAAAGAAAGCATCCAGAGGCGGCTGTTGTCACCTCCAATACTGGCAGCCGCTCTGTAAGGATAACAGCGGTAAAAGACGTACTGCAAACTACACCACGCTCCTAATTTTGTATCTACAACATCATCGCAAATGATTTCAAACATCGTATTAAATTAACTAATAACATCCTCATCTCATTAGACACTTGACTTACAATCAGACTTCAAGCTTGCTACTGCAAGTTTTTTTTCAGTTCCGAAAATTACCGAAAAAATTCTGCTTCTAAATAGATTTTAAACACTTTTCCCCAGTACCCGCGCCGGAACTTGCGACCTACACGTTCGTTCAGAAGAATCTAAGTTGGCCTTTACTCGATTGGTGACGTCACAGCGTAGTAATGTGGCATTTAGTCCTCTAGAGAACTAAGTAATGCCATGCGCATTCCCAATCTACCCGTTCTCATAATGATTTGAGCAAGAACTTATTTGAATACCTTGTAAGTTCCACATTTTTCTGTTTTTCTAAAATGTATTCATATTGAAAAACGATCATTTTTAATAGAACTAGCAAAGATTAACCGGTTGTGGTAAGTTTTGGTTTTCGAAATTATTATTTAAATGTAAATAGTGCAATGAAAATATGCAACAATGGTTACTTTTCTTTTATTGTAAAAATATCATTTTGACTGTTATTTAACAATTATCTGGAATTTTTCTCAGTTTGAACATGAAAATAAATAATGGGACCTTTTTTTAATCTTGAAGGTTAAAAATAAAATTTGTATATCGAAAAATTGTTAATGGCAAATTAGTAGATC
This sequence comes from Andricus curvator, assembly GCA_932195095.1. NCBI lineage: Eukaryota > Metazoa > Arthropoda > Insecta > Hymenoptera > Cynipidae > Andricus > Andricus curvator. The sequence goes on from CAKNYM010034264.1 coordinate 16,483, forward strand.
TTTTTTGAGTGAACAATTTACATGCATTCATTTTTTACGTATCTTGCATAGTTTAACCGCAAAATGGAATTTTTGATTTTTGACTACAATTTTTTAGTAGTTAAAACCAGAACCGTTAGTAAAAAAATTCTAGTCAACAAACTCAATCTATCTTTTCGATCCATATAGCAACGTGTGACAAAGGGCAACCTAATACGGTTAGTCTCAAAAGTTATCCGGTATACAGACGACGAGAACAACAACGACAACGACGACAAACATACACCATTGTGAAACCTGTTGTTTTCGGATTCAGTGGTCTTGAAACGTGGAAATATAAACAAACCGCGATAGTCAGTTTTCACATAAAACTATAAAATAATAATAAAATTAAAAATAACATCCAAAAAAGTGTTTCTAAGCAAATATCTAGATATAAATTAGGCGAAAAATTTTGTTAAATAAAGTGTTATTGTAGCTTGGGTCGTTTTCCCAAGAAGTTAATTTTTTTATTTATTTTTATAACAAAAGTTCATAACAAATTTTGTTGACCTTTTTTTGTGACACAGTTTTAGGCTTCTCACTTTTCTTTGTCGTCTCTTGTGCCGTTTTTCCAAAGATTTCCAAAGATTAATAACAAGTTTTTAGATCCTTTTGAGGTTAACAATTTTTGTTTATTAGTTTTGTTCTCACCTTGTGTCCTTTTTCAAAAAATTTAATTTTTTAATTTTTATTGTTATTTTTACGATTAAAACAAAAACTAAGCGTCCTATAAAACAATTATTGATAACAAATAGCTCTTTTTTGGGTGAACAACTCTTGTCTATTCATTTTTTTCATAGCTTGTGTCGTCTGTCCAAAGATTTAATTTATTTATTTTTTTATTTTTCACGGTTAAAACAAAAACTACGCGTTCCAACAAAAAATGATTATTAACAAAATAGATATTTTTTGCGTGAACAATCTTTCTAGTTTTTCCAAAAATTTCATTTTTTAACTTTCAATGTTATTTTTCACAATTAAAATAAAAACTACCTATCCTATCAAACAACGATTAATAACAAATTTGTGATTTTATTTCGGTGAACAAATTTGGTCTATTTATTTTTTTCTTAGATTGTGTCGATTGTCCAAAAATTTAATTTTTTTTAATGTTGTTTTTTATGAATAAAACAAAAACTTGCTTTCAAAAAGCAAAGCTTTCCTTCTCTTGACTTTTTTCATATTGTGCGTTGTTTGGCTATAACTCTGACAATTTTTTTTTATCGAAAAAAGTCGTGAGGATAAATTGTTGGAATTTCCGAGTACTACACGGAGAGACTTTTGATATCAATATTTGGTTCATTCTGCATCAATAATTAAAATAAAATGTAAGAATTTAGGGATAATCGGGGTACAGTTATAAAGATTCCTACCATAATAAGAGATGATGGTATTTCTGTATGTATTGTTATAAACTTGAGCGAGCAAAAATTAGTATTTACCTTTTGAAAAAGTCTTATTTACGGTTTAAAAAGTGTGAATGTGAAAAAGTGATAATGGTCAATAACAAGTTTTCTAAAAAATATCGTCAATAGTAAATATTTTAAGTATCATAAGTTATAAGAAATGTAGGAAATTCTAGTATTCTTAAAAAAGAATGTGTATTGAAATGAGAGCCGCTACACTGAAAAAATTTTGGGCGAGCTGCTCGCCCACGTGATAGAGCTGCAACACCAAATGCGTCGCGTGCTGCTCGCCCGCGGCTTGGTGCGGATTCTCTCTCTTGTTGGACACGCTGTGTGCCCACATTGGAACAGCTGTAGCCCCAACAGTGTTGGTACAGTAACGCTCCGTTTAGACGGGAGAACGGCATCCCCAACCCGAGTTTCGCGCGGAGTTTGTTTCATCCGACAAACGGTTTGTCGTATATATTCGTGCTTATTTTATTTTTACAAGTGAACTTTTGATCTTGGATGATTTCTTAGAGATGAATAACTTCTCGCATTTACGCAATGACCTCAAATGTAAATAATTTATCAATACATAAGCCTGGCGTCGTGAACAGGCGCGTGTACATAACCTATAAGCTATAACCTATAAGGTAGAAATTTCGTATTTTTTTTGATAAAAAACGTTAATCTTTTTTGGGATTTGATTTAAAATCAAAATATTGTTTGCTCGAAGTATGAACTGTTACATTTTTCGTTCAGTATTTATCTTTTTTGGTTGAAAATTATACTACTTAGTTGAACGTCAAACTGTTTTGTTGAAAATTAACTTTTTGGTTGATGGTTCATCATTATAGTTAAAAACTCACGTCTTTGGTTGAAAATTTAAGTATTTGGTTGGAAATTAGCTTTTTTTTTAAATTTTGGTTGACTCTTTCCTTTTCTCCTTCTTTTTTCTGTTGGTATGTATTTGTCTCTAATGAGCCGAAAAGGAGGTTGTTTAAAAATCTAATTTTGATTCGTGATTTTTTTCAAGCTCTGATTTTGTTACATAAAATTGTTCAGAAGAAAGCAGATTTCATTTCAATCTTAAATTAATTTTTAAATAGAGACAACTTTTTACCTTAAATTGTCAAAAAAACAACTATTTTTATTTAAATACTGTACCAAAAATGTTTTTAAATGTTAGCTAATTTAGAAATGTATGGTTGCTTGCATTATATCTTTTGCTATTTCGAAAATGTAATAATCTGAATAGATTGGTTGAGAATCAACCACAAAAAAATGTCTCTTATTTTTTTTTCGGATTTTGGAACAAGTTTCAGGAATCTTTTCATTATATCTACATTTGAATACTGAAAGATATACTTTTAAGGTTTTCGAGACATTGTATTACGTATCATCAATTCATAAATAAAAGTTTATTTTATACCTGATGTTGAAAATTCTGTATCCTTCATTCATAAAAAAGACATAATAAGTACTGTGAGTGACTGTTGTTAAACATAAACACACATGATTATTATTAACGAAGTGTCTAGGCACACCAAAATATTTGGTGTATCGCTCACCGTATTTCGGTGAACCTATTAGGCGTCCTTTATAGTTTCTCCTGGGCACACCCAAAATATTTCTTAAATGCTTATCGAATTTCGGTGAACCGAAAAGGTTTATTCTAAGATAATAGTTTCAATTGTTCTCAACATATTATATTAACAACTGTCTATGTGTTTCATTTAATGATAAAAATTAGAATTATTGACATAATTTCCAGCACAAAATCAGTCGCAGCAAGTTTTATAAAAAAAACAACATATTTTATGCACGACTATCACGCAATTGTTTATAAAACTTGTTAATAAAAATTGATATTGTTGAATTAGACTGAAACTATTTAATACAATCGGCAAGTAACATCATAAAGTCATACGCAGAATATTTTTAAAAACCAAAATAAATTTTTACCCTGTAACAATAGACGAATATAATACAATTGTTTATACATTTTGTTATAAAAAATTAAATTTTTGTCTTATAATACAACTTTCGGGCTAAAAAAATCATAAAGTCATTCCCAGCAACTTTGTATAGAAAAATTGTTTCCGTCCCTAAAAAGGTACGACTACAGAACAATTATTTGTACAACTTGTTAATAAAAATCATGAATTTTTATGTTCAATTATTTTTTCACTTTAAATAACATTGTCAAGTATTTTAAAATTATTTTTCATACCGTCAAAATATTTTCTCGTAAAAATTCGATAGATGTCTATTAGTTTATAACATTTTTTTATAGCAATAAAATGTCTTTTAAACAATTTATTCCTGTTATATTTGTATCTAGGCATTGACTATTATTGATTTCTGGTGTACTTAATTGTTTACACGATCACAAAATTCAACTGCGACCTGCTGCTTAATTTGTGCGCGAAAATCTATTTCTGGACTCGTGGGGCAATTGCTTTCTCTTTTGTGGGGCTGCAGCGTTCCCAACACGCGGGAAAGGATTTGCTCGCAAATGCTCACTCAAATGTGGTGTGGTCGCTGCACCGACCGCCGTGGTGGCGATGCGTTCTCACTAAGAAGACAGCTGCTTGCCCAAATCTTTTTCAGTGTGGGAAAAGCATCGTGTGCAACGAGCGCTAGCGTAGCTAACTTCATGCTCGGTGGTAATCGACGCTGTATCCTGCTTGTTGTACAATCACTATTATTCTCCAAGCACGCTTGACCGGTGTTAATAGTGCACTGTCCAAATTAAGAGAGCGCTTCCATATATAGCCTCAATATTGGCGAAATATTGTAGCACTGCAGGTAAGGATTCCTAGAACTACGATGACGTCATCAGAATGGAATTTTGTTTACAAGGAATTTTTTAATATTATATGAAATGTGAGACCCCTGAATTGACGTAAGGAGACTGACACATACTTATGGCATATAGAAATATTTAACTTGTTGATGAATTTAAAGACTGACGAACGTTAGACTTAAGCTTTTCGTCAAATTCTTTTTAAAAAATGACGTAAACTTCCTGTCGGAAGATATCGAAGGAGAAACGCAAAGGAATTTAATATTAAAAATACCAAAAAAATTATGTCGGACACAGTTCTGGAATGTCTAAACAATCCATTCGTTTACACAAACAAAGCCTGACAATCGTATGCCTAACTTTTGTCATCGATATCAGCATAAATATTTAATTTAATCTCTGACGCATGATGTAGGTGCGCATCAAAGGGAGCCATGAGTCAGTGAGATGGTATCCAATCTTGACAATTTTCAATGTAATATGACAACATCGCGATAAGCACTTAATATATAAATTATATGATTTTAAGGCCAAAAACTTCAACTCCGGAGATAGCAGATATTGATACCTTGATATTGGGACGTCAGATATCATATCCTATTCCATATTTTGGGGTGAAAAAAAGTTCAATGCCCGGATTCAAGTAATGATTTTCAATATCGATATTGAGAATCGAATACTTCGACACTCTGATTCGAAAGTCACCACTGGGAGCGAAACGAATTTCACAGTCTTCTGCGCTCTAGCCGTAGCTTTGCTTATTGTATGGAAAAAAGTGATCCAGAATGCGCATTACTTATCTGCGATCATTTATCCCGAAAATAATGACTTTTCATAATTAACAGGGGAAAGAAGTTTGTTAAAACAAATAATAATGGTTTGACCATATACATTCACTGATCTCCGGTAGTACACGGAGAAAAATAGAAGTGAAAAATTGGGCCTTCAGTGCTGGTAGTCGACGTATTCATTGCTGAACTGCCGTTGTAAAAAAAAAATCGATATTGAAATTAGGTTGTTCATTCAAGTGCAATCGCGGTATTAACTTCCTTAGGCAACTAACGAGATTACAGCTTGCCGACGGTCTGACTCCTCTAGCACACTGTACGGAGTCCAGTCCAGAATAGGAATCGTTCCTATACTGTCAACAGTGAAGAATGGTCGGCCTAAAAGAATTTACAGGGACGCAGAGCGGCGGCTGTTGACGGGTCGATATAGTCACTTTTCATTTTATAGACGTACATTTATTTATATATTATACATACATATATTCAATAAGTTTTGAACATTGAATTATGAACATTTATTTGCTGAAACAGAAAAAGTCAAGTTAGATGAAAAAACGTAGTTGCCGAGAATTGAACCCGGGTTTCCAACGCAGCAATAAGCCTCTCTCTGCAATCTGGTATTACGGATGCTAAAGTAAGAGCCACTAAACGTCTTTATGGTAACATGCAAGCAAGCTACGGTTCAGTGCTGCCCAAAAGTTATTGAGTGCGTGGCATCCAGGAATAGTTAATGGACTACTGCAAACTCAGTCGAGTTCTCAATAGAAGACTATAAACTATACTTCGATTAAGACTTCGTCCTTCCTACAACAGAGACATGATATATAAATTTCGATTATTGATGCTAGAAAGTATAGTAATTTATGCTCTCTATTATTTTTTGAGAAAATGCACTTTTTAGGAGAGGCTTTAGTTTCTCATTTGTGCAAAGGTTGACGCACTTAAATTGTAGGTGGTAACGTACGAAGTGTATAAAATAACTTTAAAGTATTGAAAGATAAGGTTTCATGCAGGAGAGATAAAAATTTTTAATGATTAGTGTGTAGTTGCATATTCCTTCCCGTGTCTTCTGCATATATTCCTAAAATTTGGTAATCATTAAACAATTCGTGTGCTAAATATGGAACCCTTCAATTTCATTTTTCTCCGTGTATAATGAGGCTTGAACCGAACGAGATACGGTTGGTCTACGATAATCAGTTACGTTTTTCAACAATAAAATTACAATAGATTGCCTCGTAAATTTTATGACAATTATTACAACTCTTATTCTATACTTGGTGTTTGTATGTTGAGAGCTATTAATTAACTTTTTTTAGCATACTTAAGTTACTTTTGTAGCATATTTAATACTGTTCCAGAGTTCAAAAATGCGAATAAAATGAGTCCTGTGATCGAGTAAATTGTATTTTTATTTAACACAGTATATATTTAAAGACAAAAAGAGGATAATATTTTCAGAAATCAGAGAATGTCTGATAAGAGAGAAAAATCGTTACGCGACACGATGCCAATATTTGCTCCATTGATATGATACCGAGTGCGTCTCTCCAAGGAGTGCAAGTACTGATCCTCCAGCCCCTTCTAGTCCAGGCCCTCCCCAGGATCAGTCTCTGCTTGTCCCGTTGACGCTTCAAATTTTGAGTTCGTGGAAATTTTTTAAATAGGTGGCAACGTTGTACAAATAGGAAAAGTGGAAAGTGTATCCTTGAGCAAGGGTCATAGCTTTGGTCTATACAATGAGACAATAAGACAATGAGACTGGAGTTAAGACCAAATGAGGCATTGTAAGGCTTTCTGTCGATTTCCCTTGCACAAGGAAAACGTTTTATGATATTCCAGATTGTGAGAAATTTAACAAAATCTAGAAAGAGCCTAAAGGCTCAGTAATAGAGTTCAATTCCTTAAACTACGAATATCCTTATTAGAGTCAAAAACCTTTGCCCGTAAGTGTAAGTTTAACTCTTCTTCAGTAAAATGACTTACTTAGTTGATATTCTATCGGCCAAAGTTGTAAAAATTCCGTTGAGAGAAAGTCTATTTTTTAAAACAAATGACTTCTTAAGAAAACTAATAATTATTTTAGGATGAAGTTATGCAAACTTGTCCTGTGTGACAAGGGTCATATTTTCTGAAACCTTGAAACTCGTTGCATGTTTATTGCAAAAATAATTGCATATTTAAGAAATGGTGATTTTGGACGTTTTTTATTATTTTTCAAGTAAAATAATGAATAAGTCTTAAAAATAATTTTAATTAATAACAAGTAGTTGTTTTTCCCCTTTTTCCGAAAACTGAGCTTTTCCGATTAAAATCCCATGTTAATTTACAAAGCCCTGTGGCACCTCCTAATATTAACCGATTTAAAGAAAAAAACGCGGAATATCTATCTTCTGGAACCTCACAAGGTGGGGGGGGGGGAGGCTTGCCCTCTAGAGAGAAAAAATATTTTAATGGATTTTTGGATCACCCTAATGGACGCGTTTGCGTTAGATGATACCTCGGTTATAAATGCATTTTGGGATTTTTTGCCAGATCGCAGCTCGTGTAATGTTGCAGTCTTTGAAATCATCGACTTGCATGCTCAGGCTTATGCTTTCGAATCCTCCTCATTGCGTGTGAAATTTTAATTGTAGTATAAACGTTGAAACTTGCAAGTACACTCCGCGCTCCCTTATACGACGAGCTCGGGACCGAAAACGTTCCCTTATACGACGGCGCAAGGGGAACCCTTCCACTTGCAATACCAACAATCTCACGTGGTCGTGCGCATGCGCGTTGAATCCTGCGTCACTGACAGCTGACTATATCATATTCACGCGCGAGACTATTTGCTTCCCGCGCGAGCTTTGAGCGGAAGAGTGGGGATGGTGGAGAACGACCTTTCCGTCGTATAGGGGAGCGGCAACTGGTCGTATAATGGAGCGGACGTATAGGGGAATGTCGTATAAGGGAGCGCGGAGTGTACTGATTAATTATAAGTATATCCGAAAATATGTCCAAGAATGAACTATGTATTTAATTAATAGTTATTTTAGCAATATTTTTTTTACAATTCATCGTGCCACGTAAACTAAAGTCTACATCGTTGAAATAAGTTACAGTTCTTTACATGATTCGTCAAAGTGGCAGGGTAATTCGTAATTGTAGCACCTAGAAACAGTGCAGAATAGCGACTGGATCAGTAAAATCTCCACGGTAAAAAATTTTAGCTGAGAAACCTAAGTTATTCCTTAAAACAACCAAACATTTGGCTGGTAACGAACGAAGGATTTTAGAAAGATTACTGGATCAGCGAAAGAAAATACCTTTGAACATTTTCCATTTACCAGGAATATCATATAGTCAATTTTTTTTAAAAATGACAGTACATAATTACACAATTTAATTTAATATAATATATATAGGTAGTTTATAACATACTTCAGACCAAAAAAAGGAGATTCGTTGTTAGATCCTTTATTCCATTTTACAGCTGCCAACGTTTCGAAAACAGATGTTTTCCTCATCAGGACAATAATAACATTTTTTTGTTAAATTTTGAAGTTCATCAACATCCTAAGTTTTTCTTATAGATAGGTTTCTATTTCTCATTCTTCTTCACTATATAAATATGAAATAATGTAGGTTTTAATTGATACCATTTAAGGAAAAAGTTTTTTTGAGGTTAAGAAATTGTAATTGAAATATTTACCTTCAAATTCTTCATTTTCTTGTTAAAATTTTGTTTACATGATATTAATTAAATTAAATTCTTTGTAATATTGTAAATTCATGATTGCAAAAATATTAATTTCGTTAATTTAGTTGTAAATAAATCGGAGACATCACAACCATTATGCTCCATTTTTACGAAGAGAAATTGAGAAAGAGAAAGCTTAACAAAGACAGAATTATCAATGACGTATTATCAATTTATATCATAAGGTACTATAGTTTCTAGATAAATCGAATTACAAAATTAAATACAAGAGATGGAAAATTAAGCATTATTAACAAACCTTAAAAATTGTTTTGAAATTTAAAATATTACTATTGATGATTAATTAAATGTACGTACCAATAATGTAAAACAATTTCATTAAAAAATTCATCCATAGGGTTGTTTCCAAAGTCAGATATCACTTTTCCAATGAACTGATATTATAGTTCATAAAATTATAATTTTAAAAACGCCCATAAAATATTGTTTACGTATTGTTTACTATTTTTAATTTAATGTTGAAATATGAATTTTCTATCACGATGTCGATTGAAGGGCCCCTCTGACGTCAAAGGGGTCGGATTTTCCACCAATCACAGCTTATGTGTCAGTGATTCTCAAGTATCTTTTTCTGCGCCGATGTTTTGTTTTGGTTATCTGCACGTCGAAAACAGAAGTCGCAAAATATTGTTTAAAAAAATGTCAAAGGAGGGTTTCGTAAAAGCCAATAGCGGAAATCTACCGGAAATAGATATATTTCTGGTATTGGAGTATTTTAAGAGTAATTGTGACTTCGTAAGTGCAGAAATACGAGGAGTGAAAGTGAAACGGTTAGGTGACCTAACCTCTTTATCATAAGTTTCTTTAGTTTCCAGTCTAGTTTCCATCAAAGCCACATCGTCACATTGATAATTATGAGAACCTCTGAGTCACGTGACACCCACGTGACACCAACTTGAATAAGTGTTTTCCCGCCTTCAATTTTTGATAATTTTTTTCTGTTGAACGACTCAACAGAAAAAAAAATTAGAACGCACCTTTAGTTTAGATTAAAATTTTGTATTCAAAAATTATTTTATCTCAAATTGCGAAACAACCCTATTTGAAATTTTGAATAATTTTTTAAATTAAATTAAAGAATCCAAAATTATATTATATATTGGACTATAATTATTAAGATCTGAAATTATATTCAAGCATTTATTGCTGTTTTTCTTAATATAAAATATTTCTGCTATTAGTCTTTTAAATTCATTAGGTTCATGATGTAAAACTATAAAATTATCCTAATCAATTAAATGTCCAGTTTCAACCTGGTGTTTTGCTATGACTTTATGGTTTTTAGGATTTTGTCTGAAATTATCATGATGTTCTTTAATTCTTGTAGCAAGTAATCTACTAGTTTGACCCACATAACATTTTTCACAATTCAAACATTGAATTTTATATACTACATCGGTAAGTTGTAAATTATCTAATAAATCTTTTCCTAATTTTATGAATTTATCGAGTTTAGAGTCAATTCTAAAATTTGTTTTAATATTAAAATCATTTAAAATTCTTTTAATTTGAAAAGATATCTTTCCATGATAAGAAATTGATACTATTGGTTTAAAATTTCTAACTATATTTATATTAGTTTGGTTGTATAAAGAATCTGTAATTGTTTTAATTTTATTATTAATATGCGTTTAAACAAATTCCGTTGGGTAATTATTTAAATATAAAGTTTTTTTAATAAATTCAATATTTGAACTGTGAAATGATACATCTGATAATTTTAACGCTGTGTCTATAAGATTTTTTATTATAGAAATTGTATGTTGTATTGGATGGTTAGAAAGAAATTTAAATATCTGATGTATCTGATGATTGTCCTGATGAGGAAAACATCTGATTTCGAAACTTTGGCAGCTATAAAATGGAATAGAGGATCTAACAACGAATCTCCTTTCTTTGGTCTGAAGTATTTTATTAATTAATTAAATAAGCCTTTAGAGAAGATGGATCTTAAAAAGATTAATGCAGTTGGTCGAATGGATGGGGTCCTACTTACAAAAAAACTGTCGGAACTGACTGTGAAGAAGAAGTATACTGTGTTCAAGATTCGAAAAGTACGAACAAAGTATGGTAATAGGATTGTGGTTGAATTGGACAATCAGTTTTCTGTATTCTTGCCTGGTAGAATCATGAAAGTCTTTGAGGAAGCATCCGAGAACACACAAGAGGAGGATAAATTTGAAAAGATGGAGAAAGCAGTTAAGAAAAAGAAACTTTACTTCCACTACCTTGGAGGACCTTACAATCATTTTGAATTTAAATATGAGCA